>OX459050.1:13571039-13771247 GCA_949775005.1 Orthosia gothica | reverse complement strand
GCTGAAAAGATCTAAAGTGTGGTCTTTGTCGGACTGAAAATGGGCGAAGATCCATTGTTGTAATTTATATTCAATATCAATCCAATATCATTTGATAATATTATGATATTTTTTTTAAATTACATACCTTCGTATGTACATCTGATCTCTAAACGAAAGATCTATTTCAAAATCGTGTACAATAAAGTATATTCTATTTTGTCGTTTCAACTACCAGTTTAGACGATAAAATTCAATTGACCATTTTTTCAGCTACAATTAAAACATTTTCACATAAGCGTGACCCTTCTGCCATGAAAATCAACCCAAATCCACTACAATTACTCATTTGTCGAAAAAATCTCTAGCAAAAAGGCTATTAACAAACATTTGTCGGATATGAAGCCTTGAGGTCACGAAAAAGATAGACATTGTGAGCGATAGCTCTAAGGAAAATTAGAGAAAGCTAAATTGCGGTGCAAAACCTAGCGGTATTTGGAAACTAGATTCTGAAGGCTTTTCAGCCTAGTCTAGGTTTTGGAGCGTCGCTTTGTGAAAAGTAGGTTAATAAAAGTGTTTTTAAATGGAGGGAAAATTGTTGCCTTTTCGAGTAGAAGAGGGGTAAAGAATGCGGGGAGACGAGTATTAAAGTTCTCTTTTTTAGTATCTTTGTTGTTAATATTTTTGATAGGTTCTTATTTATATAGCAGGGTAAATAAAGGCTCATAAATAGTCCGTATTTATGTAAGTGTCTTTTAGAGCAATGCTTATATTGCGCCGTTAAGCTGCAGACTGCCTGTAAGTACTTTTCTAAGCTCACAAAGGGGACGTTCTTCTTATCAAAAACTGAAGTCATAAGATAAATAAGATGACACGACACATAAATCATCATAATCGCTTTATTAGTAACGAAAACCAAAGAAATTTCCTATTCTTTCACTGCGCGCAGGGCAAGTGCCTTATTTTTCAATAACATCATTTATGAACACGTGTTTTCCTTCTACTGAATATTCTTTTGTTCACATCAAGACATGGGACATAAGTGGGTCACTGTTTACCTCCATGAAACTGTTACATGTATCACAAATGGCCCCCGGAGCGCCTCTTAACCATCTAGTGTTGATTATTTCGATTATTCCCGGGAAAAACATTTCTTTGTGTCCCGGAATTGAGTAAAGGAAAGTTTTAAAAGGAATAACAGTTTTATCTAATACATGTTGCTACTGGGACATTTTGTTCTAGTGCTTTTCTAATGATGTTATTTTTTTAAGTAATAATTCGTTTTTGACGAACGAGCCTTTGCACGTGTTAAAGTCGGAGAATATTCTATCGGAACCTACAACCAGAATCCAAGTATTCTGCGTCGTAAGCCATTGGTTTACCTGTGTTCTAAAATACATTATATCCATTCAGTCGATTTGGATTAATTAACAGATATTCAAACGTCAGAAAAACAGACTTTTACATGTTAGACATCCCACACATAAACGTTTTGGGAATATTTTTATTATGCGTACAGCTCAGGAGTGGCATTCCCTGCCGGAGTGACACTTTAAGTAAAGAGTGAATAGGTTTCTACTAGACAAGCTGCTTCACCGTCGACCACATCATCGCAAACCATTAAGTGAGATAGTGGTCAAGCGCGAGCCTATGTACAATAAAAATAAGTTAGGTATTAGTAGGATTAATAATAATTATGCAAGCAAATGTATATGCCACGATAAATCATATTATCAAACTAATCAGCCATTTAGCATGTACAAACAATGGAAATGTAGATCTTCATTAATGGGAGAGTAATTGAATAATCTTAGATAAATAGGTTCTTAATCATTAGAGCATAGTTGTGGCTCAAAGGATTATTTCAAAACAATGGATGTATGAATACTGAAGGGAAGTTAAATAATGAAAACCTCTTTGATATTAAAACAAGATAAAAAAACCGGCCAAGTGCGAGTCGGACTCGCGCACGAAGGGTTCCGTACTTGGTAAATTGCAATTAATTGTAAATTTACGATTTATGACGTATTAAAAAAAAACTACTGACTAAATCTCGTTCAAACCAATTTTCGCTGGCAGTTTACATAGTAATGTACATCATATATATTTTTTAGTTTTATCATTCTCTTATTTTAGAAGTTACAGGGGGGGGGACACACATTTTACCGCTTTGGAAGAGTCTCTCGCGCAAACTATTCAGTTTAGAAAAAAAAAATATTAGAAACCTCCATATCATTTTTGAAGACCTATCCATAGATACCCCACACGTATGGGTATGATGAAAAAAAATATTTTTAGTTTTAGTTTCAAGTATGGGAACCCCCAAAATTTATTGTTATATTTTTATTTTTGTGTGAAAATCTTAATGCGGTTCACAGAATACATCTACTTACCAAGTTTCAACAGCATAGTTCTTATAGTTTCGGAAAAAAGTGGCTGTGGCATACGGACGGACAGACAGACAGACAGACATGACGAATCTATAAGGTTTCCGTTTTTTGCCATTTGGCTACGGAACCCTAAAAACCAGCCAAGTGCGAGTCGGACTCGCGCACGAAGGGTTCCATACCATTTTTGTAAAAAACGGCAAAAAAATCACGTTTGTTGTATGGGAGCCCCCCTTAATTTTTTTTTTTTTTTTTTTTTATTATTTGTTGTTGTAGCGGCAATAGATATACATCACCTGTTGCAATTTCAACTGTCTAGCTATCACGGTTCATGAGATACAGCCTGGTGACAGACAGACAGACAGACAGACAGACGGACCGCGGAGTCTCAGTAATAGGGTCCCGTTTTTACCCTTTGGGTACGGAACCCTAAAAAATAAGAAAGGTTGAGATTTTTGATAACCAGTAGGTGGTCTGGGCAATTACCAATGTACACACAGATCTTATTGATAACTAGCTTCTGCCAGCGGCTTCACCTGCGTGAATGTCGAAATAATCCCAAGTGAACATATTCCCGCGATAAAAAGTATTTATTTGCATGAACATAAAAGTGTATAAATATTTGGGGGGTATGCGGAGCAGAGTATAAAGTCCCACAAACCTCCAAGAATGCCGCTCCTTCCGTGAATGTTTCTGTGTTTGTGTACATAATTATAACCGTGAGTAGTGAACAGAATCTATTCTTTTATTTATTTCCTCTTACCACCAAACACATATTAGTGTACATAATAACACTAAACTGGTGACCCCGACGTGATCAGAAGGTTGCGTGTTCACATCACGTCGGGGTCACCAGTTTGGGGGGTATGCGGAGCAGAGTGTAAAGTCCCACAAACCTCCATAGAAAAGGGAGGATCCTCCGACCAGACGGGTGTTGTGTCTGGTCCGGGCAACTGCCCAACGGTTGTTGTCGGACTGCTGTATGTGTTCTAATCGCGCCGAAAACTTTGCTTGCGCGATGCAGGATTTGTGTGACGTCATGTCATTAGTTAGTAAGCGGCGGTGGTGCCGCTACAAATACAACAAATCATAATAAGTGCATGCAGAATTAAAATAAAATTAATGCTTCAAACTTGTTTGCCAGATACTACGGCGTGCAAATTTCGAATTAATTAATGCAATACAAATTATAAATGAAATGAATGAATGAAATCAAATGAAATGAAATGAAATCAATGAATACAAGTAATGAATGAAATGATCAATGAATACAAGTAATGAATGAAATGAATCTAAAAGCACAAATGTCAATAAAACAATGTATAACAGAGAAAACTAAATAATAAAAATGACAAAATATCAAGCAAATGTCATCATCATCATCTTCCTGCCCTTATCCCATGTTACTTGGGGTCGGCGCAACACGTTTTCTTCTTCCATACCGTCCTGTCCCCCGTCACGCTATCACTGACTCCCTTTTCTTTCATATCAAGCAAATGTCTAATAACAATAATTCAATTAATTATATCAGTATCTAGTTCCTTTATAGTTTAGGCTCTTCTCATTTATTTCAAATAAAGAAGTATTCCAGTGCACTAAACATAGTGTCCCGTGCTACCCATAAGAGTTAACCGACTAGAACAGGCTAATGTCTGTAATGAGGCACTGTTAGTCTATGGGGCGTAGACTCTTCTACTATGTGATGTTGTCCTTTTAAGCCTACTGTGTAGTTGCGGAGGGTTGGCTGTTAAGGTGTATATATTCCCTAATACTACGCGGTACTGGCTCGGCGCCCGCTTAGAGCCAGAATATAAACGTTGGAGCTCCTTTTGGACAGTTTTATTTTGCAAAATGTTTTTGGGTTTATATGTTAGGGGTGTTTGGTTTTCGCACTTAGTCCTTCGGGTGGACCATAGTGCGTGGGCCATGGCGGCCATTTGGTTGTTACTCCAACCAGCCCACCTCCCTCCAGAAGTTGATTAAAGCTCCTGGTTTTCTCAGAACATCAATGTATGATCTGGGTGACCCGAAGGTTTGTGTTCTTATCTGAGTTACACCTGTGCATTCAAAGAGAACGTGCGCGACGGTTTCCTCAGCCTCCATGCTTGCCCTGTACAGAGGACTGTCCGTTATACCTATTGTGTGGAAGTGTTTATTAAGTGAGCATTGTCCCGTGATGGTCCCCGTCTACAGGCGCAGGTCATTCCTGTCCAGGCGTAGAAGAAGCCTGGTGAACCTACTATCCGAGGATGGCAAGGCCTCTTTGGACTGCCCGCAGCCCAGTGTCGAGGTTCACCAGTTCTCGGCCTGTGTCTGGGTGAATTCCTGTAGCCACCTGCGTAATTGGTTGAAAGGGATGGGTACAATCGGTTCGGGTCCCTATGGACCGCTGTACTGGATCCGCGTTTCGCAAGCTCATCAGCTGCGTCGTTGCTCAGCGATCCGCTCCCTTTATCCATTGCAGTGTCACCTTGTTACGACTGGATAAAGTTCTTTGTTGCACCATTCTAACCATCTTTTATAGTGTAAAAATATTTTAAACATCCAAGTCGATTTGGTGGAGTGGGCAAAAGTAGCGAACAAATATCGTGTAGTTGATTATTTTTTTAAAGAAAAAGTATTAGTTATACGAAAAAATCATGTTTACAAAAATATGTAGTCATAATCTGTAATTAATATATAATATAATAATTTTCAAACCCATAAACTTAGCCATTAATAAGGAGTAGCCTTAAGAATGTCACCGTTTTACGACACTAATCGGTAGTAATGTCCTTAAATAGAATGCAGAGAAAGAGCTAGCTGTGCTGATTGATTTCTGATACGTAAGGGAAATTTTTATCATCAATGAAACAACATTCAGAAATTTGGTCTTATATTCCCTTTCTCAATGATCGCTCCTAGAGGAAATTGCAATAATCAACAGGTTTCGCTATTGTTGACTGATGGGAAATGCATTGATATAAATTGTCTGGCACAAATTATCTTTTTCTTACTTTCTTTTCTTTCTGTTACCAAAGAAAAACATCCACAAGTTGGCTCTAATTTCCAATTATAGTTTAAGGTGGAAATTGCTATTTTCAGAGCGTTTTCAGCCTCGAACATCGACGCCGAGTTGCCAACCTGTCGGTTTTTTATCGGTTTAATTTCGGGGAGTATGCAATGGAACTGCACAATTTGATTCCGCCTAGTCCTTTCCATCATCAGACTACAAGACGTACGGCCATGCACCATCGGTACATGGTGGATATCCCACCCATACGCACAAAGCGCTTTGCTAATACTTTCATTGTGCGCACTGCTAAGGTGTGGAATTCCCTGCCGGGGTCTTTGTTCCCTGATAGCTACAACCTTGAGGTCTTTAAGTCAAGAGTGAATAGGTTGCTTCTAAGCAAGCGTGCTTCGCCGTAGACCACATCATTGCTTACCATCAGGCGAGATAGTGGTCAAGCGCGAGCCTTAATTATATAAAAAAAAGTTTTGCTATTCTATCGATAGTAGCCTGTATCTAACAAAGAAAGATCCCGCTCATGTTGGCTGATTTCTAAAGATCACACTGCAATCGTAACTATTTATGATGTGACTTTTTTGTGTAAAACTAATAGCAAAGCAGAAACTCAAAGAAACTGGCTGTTTGTTACCTTTCACGCTTAAACCGCTTAAACGATTTAGATGAAATTTGATATGAAAATAGTCAACCTATTTCCATACCAAATTTCATTTAAATTGTTTAAGCTGGGTCGGAAATAGAATAGTTTTTATCCCGGAAATCATCCTTAAGGGGGTGGAAAGGGGTGGAAGATTGTACGGTGAACAAATAATTTCTTAAGTAAGGTGGCCTAAAGTGGCCTCTTACAATATTATAGTGCGATATAAATAGCCTATTCGAAGTACTAATGCTACGCAGACGAAGTCGCGGGCAACAGCTACTAATCTATATTTTTATAAAATAACACTTCATTCTTTGCTCCATAATTAAGTTTTACATAACTGGACTGTAACGATTGATAAAGCTCAGATTTTTTAGAGACTTAACAGAAGTAGGTTAACTACTAATGAAATGTAAGTAAACTACCAATTTTCCGGCTGTCTGAAAAAATTTGAAACACGAATATTTTCCCAGCAATTACGTACCCACTTTCACCGAAAAACCTGAATGTTATACAACGCTAGTTTTTTTTGCCTTTTGTACAGAAAAACCTTGGAAGGTGAAAAATGATTATTGTTAAGTAATTAGAGTCGGTTTCGTTTCGTGATTCGGCCCCAATCGGTTTTCAACTGAACAACTTTTGTTGGATTTTGTTTTCGTGTAAGTTTGGGTAGTTTTCAATTAAGGTTATGAAGTTGTTTTCAGATTTTCTTTTAGGGTTAAATGGTCCATAAATAGAGGGTGCAAACATTTTCATTTGAGTGCCAGAAATAATTTTGATTTGATAAGACTTGCCGCACTAAGCCTAGTATTCGTTAGAACAATTATTTTTTTACATGATTTAACCCCTGGAGTACCCGAAACGTGTATCTACGCGAGACACAATCGCTTTTTAATTGTTTCGGTACTTATGGCATTCAACTGGTTTATGAATACTGTTCTGTTTTATTTTTCACATCATATTAACTTTGTTTTGGTATCTACCTTTTTTTAAAAATATATTATAGGCTCGCGCTTGACCACCATCTCACCTGTTGGTAAGCGATGATGTGGTCGACGGTGAGACACGCTTGCCCAGAAATAACCTATTAACTCTTAGACTCCTCTAAGAGTTAATAGGTTATTTCTGGGCCTGGTCATCTGTGTGACAGGATTTCCTAGTGCAGATACCAGTCTCCCACAAAGGATTAAATAATGTTGCACTTTTATGTAATAGTTTGTAAGACACCTTTGTGGAAGAGAAATAAATACTTATGTTATGTTATGTTATTAAATTTTTACATAATAATGATTCTAATGATTCTAAAATGGTACCTGAATTTAGGACAAAATAATAACACAGGTTTGTTACTAAAACTCTCTTTTTCTCGCCGATGATGGTGGTACCTGAACCTCTCAATAATATTATGATTGGTGTACTTATTTAGGTTTGAAAGCTTCTCTAATGATTTTGACAACAATCCTGAAAAACACATAAATAGTTTGATCCATTTCGGTTTGATTTTGGCTTTAAGTTCAAAAAAAATCACAAAGCTAATGGCCAAACACATGCGCTGATACTCATAGAACTCATGAAGATCGATATCCTAAATTAAAAATTAACTCACATCATCTACCAACTAACCAAACACGGAACACCAACCACAACAACGACGTACAACCAAACGGAAGTGCCATCCATCATCCATAACTTCCATCCACAAATCCAGTGCACCATCGAGTCGTCATCCGACCTCTGATGAATAAGGCAATGGTTTCGTTGCAATTAAACGGACAACACTGGCAACATTGGCCGGACGCTAATTGCCATCGATAAATGTTGTGGACGCCACAATGTAGATGTTGGATTTTTTAATTTTGGTATGATAGTGGGCTTGTGAAATGGATTGGGTTGTGTGCAAAATTACGTGAATAATTGTTTCTAGGCTGTCCCGAATGCCCAGTAAGCCCATAAGTTCTTCAGATGGGAATCTAGCTTCTCTTTGCTTTGCATATATATCGCCCTAGCATTGAGTGGGTGTCCAGTCAGTTTCAAGGTTAGGCTAGGTTTTTAAGCGTCCCCCCCGGTGGGTTCCCGCATTGTCGAGGCGAGGGGGCTCAGTAGCCGTGGCTTGGACAACCACGGTGAAGCCAAGAGGAACCCGAGGAAGGGCCGCTCGTCAGGGCTTTTGCCGATAAGCCGACGACGTAGCGGACAACATGTAGGTTGCGGTGTTGCCTAGGCGACATCGTTACTGAGGCGGGCCGCGATGTGGTATGGAAGGCATCGCGGCTGAGGGTCGCCACCGTCTGATGGCGGACGCGGTGGGGCCCGCAGGGGAGGAGGAGTGTCGGTATAGCGCTGGCCGCTCTCCCTATCTCCTGCGGCCGAAAAGTGGTAGGTGGCGGGGCCACTGTCCTGACCCGTCACAGGGGGACCAAGGGTGCCATACACGGGGTTGTCTGGTACCCAAGTGCTGGTTTGGTCCCCGGGGTGGTCACGGCGTACTGTGTGTTCTGGTTCGCCGGTGATGGGGGTTAACCCCAGAGGAGGGTCCAGAGACGGACAGCCGCGGCGGGTTCGCGGATGTATGCTAACGCGTTCCCGTGTTCCCGCCATAAGCGGCACAGGAGGACACCGTGGAGTTTTAGTGCTTAGCTTAGCTGGTATTATGAATCCCATTCTTCTTTTTCTTTGATTGAAAAATCATCCAATGACTTCTCCTGCTCTGGGTTAAACGCCAGGGCGTTTCAGACTTTACTGACTAAAACCCACCCACGTTCCTTCAGTTGCTTGAGCCAGGGCCGTGGTAACGCTTTTTCAAATTTATCGCGACCCAGACAGGCATCGGCCCTAGCGGACCCCGTCAGTTTTGCTGACATCTCTTTGAGCCGAGAAATAAGTCTTATTCTTAAAATAAGATATTTCACTTCAACTCTGACAAGACGAAACACGTTTGTTTTCCCTTTATTACCTCTCCACTTTCATTTGTTTCCAAGTCTAGAAAACTTCCCGTAAAGTTGCTGTAACATGCCAAAAGCTCCTAACATAGTGTGGCGGGTGACTTATCTAGTTTAGCGTTACAGCATAATCTTCAAAGACTAAACTCCGTCGTGCTCAGGTACACCCAGTACTGGGCTAGTGCTTTTTGCCCATAAACTAGTGACAGTCTTGCGTGCCTGCTTTTTGTGTGGTCCAAGTTAAAAGAGGGAGAGATTTGTGGATGAGTTTGATGGGTAATTGAAATTTTAATTGGTCCGTCTCTCTTTTGTATTTGTATATAGGTTTGTTTTTGTTTTTAGAATTTTCAATTGTATATAATATATACAATTGAAAATTCTAAAAACTTCTAAATTTAAAAAAAAAAAAAAAAAAAAAAAAAAAAAAAAAATGAAAATAATAAAACTTTAACAAATTATCAAGCCTCGAAAATGATTAATGGACGTTAAAAGATTGGAAGTGATACCCCCTTAGGGTCAGTGTGTTGTTGAATTTTTGAAGTACAACAACAATTAGGCGCAGTGTGTAAAGTTTTAATTTTGGTAAAAACTAGTAGCTTGAAAATTTTCTATCACTTGAAGTTTCCAGGAAAAGTGAATGTTAATTTATGTACGAATGTATGAAAGCTAAATTAAAAATGCGAAGAAGCGAAAGGGAGATGAAATTCTAATTGGATTTATGATTCCCTTTTTATTATTTTAAAACATTAGGTACCTACTAAGTAAAATTTAAATTTAAATAATGTAGCCTGTAAGAAACATGACAAACAAAAACACAACTGAGGTTTGCATGTTTTCCATTGCAAAATGAAATTCCTTAACAATATGCTTAAAAATGTTAAGCACTCTACAACACACTACCACAAAAATTAAAAATACAACCAACCTTAATTATTTTGTCACAAACTCGACACAACTCTCAAACTTCACCAAGAAAGCATTTTAACAAGGTAAGTTGACAAGGCCGCTATTCTCTAACGACTTGTGCCACCACCCATTGGCACGTATCCAAGATGGCTAAGGCTACAAAACACTACGCCACGGCCCAAGATATCATTGCAGGAATAAGTCCAGTTTAGCTGTGAATTAGTGTTTATTGGCTTTTAAAAGCGTTCGCCGAAGTTTATATGCAAATGAGTAGGCCTATGGTTTAATAGGCTTGCCGTGACCTGATTTTGCCGATGTTTTTTTAGAAATCGATGAAAGAGTTGGGAATGTTACTCTCTTCTTATTAGTGTTCTTCACTGCTGAAGGTCATGTCTGTCTTGGAAAGCGTTGAAGGAGTCTCTGATGAACTGCTTCCAAGCCACTGTGTCTTCGGTTCTTCTCAGGATAGTAGTCACCGTAAGTCCTATAATCGTTCTGATATGATTAGACCAGCTAATAGGTGATGTGACCAAAGTGACTTAGGACTCGATGGTAGCATATCGTGAATCAGACGCATGTAAGTAAATGAGCTATGAGTACTTATAAATAAGGATGGATTTAAAAAGAGTTGAAGGTCAAAGATAAGATTGATGCTTTGAGTAAGGAATGATATGGAAGAATGGGAGTCAATGATAATGTGACGATTGATAGAACGGAATGAAAGAAGAAAACGTGTTGCTCCAACTCTAGGTGACATGGAACTAGGATAGGAAGATGATGATGATGATGAAATACTTTGGAAGTTGATTAGAATGAAAAGTACTGATATAATTAGGAGCTTTTTTCAGTTTATTGAAGTTCTTTTGAGTCGAGTCTTAATTTGGGCTACCTACTAATCTGAAAAAAAAAAATCTAAATGAACTGGTAACAACCAGAAAATCTGTTATTTACATATTACTCTCTTTTTTACACACAACATAAAAATCACAAAACGAAAATCACAAATATTTCAAACCAATCTGTGTATCGGAACGAAAATTGTAACGACTATTTATTTTGATTGAAAAAATATTGTTTTGCCACACTTCGATGCAGTGAATTAAAATACAAAAAAAGCGAATGAATTGACAACATTGTAGTAAAATAAAATCCGGTCCGTTGTATAATGCCTCGACCATTTTTCCGAGTTCCATTCTAGTTCGTTACCCGATATAGATAATGATTTGGCCTGTTTGGGCTTATTTCTTCAAAAATCCCGACCTATTTTCGGTTACAAAGTTGTATTGTGGACTATTTTTGTTAACCTTTCACCCTCTTCTATAGAAAAGGTTTTTCAATCTGTAATTGTTTTCGTTCTATATTATTGTTTTGATTGGTTTTATTTTTAGTATTGATCAAATCATGAGCGTGATTTATTAGGACATTCATTGTTTTCACGAATTGGTTATTGTGTTTGTGGTTAGCATTGTTATTGAATTAAATTATTCTCTTATTACTTGAATGAACACCTTCATTTCGGCTTTAACCGAATTCAAATCCAGGCGAAAGATTTCTACTGAAAAGCAGATTTATTGTTATCGCTCCTACTTTTCATTTACAATGGAATGGCCTTTAAACAAACCCACATAGAGCTTCAATTACCCATTTCATTTCATTTATTCAACAAAGCGGTGACGTTTTGCAGCACTGTTATTGAAACAAAGCAATTGAGTAGATTATTTGTACGGGCCTTAAGATGTCAGCTCTGAAGCCAAGCGCTCGCAATCCACGTCAAACGAGGCGAGTGTTGCCATAAATTCCTTTTTGCTGTATTTAAATTTATGTTAGGTTGTGAAAAGCACTTGAATTTTGCGCATTCTCGTGTCACGATTAATTAGCTTATAGTATTATTTTAACTCACTTGAACACCACGTTTTTGACAACGTCGCGTGAAAAATGGACGAAATTTTAATTTTAAAAAGTAAACACTTAAAACCGAAATTAACATACCAAATATTAACGATTAGATGTGAAAGCATTAATATAGTAGATTAACAAGGCGAACTCCTTTGCATAATTTCGAATTAACTATCAAAATTTATTTATTGCACCAAACTTTATACTGCCACTTAAAGCTTTGTCTGCTTTAAAATACGGTTTAAAGTTGTGTGTTTTAAATGCAAAAGTAAAGTTGCAAGGCAGCATGCAACGCGCCGTTTTACGTTTTGTTTATTCGACCACAAGGCCGGGGACAGACATGCAAAACGGCCCATCTGGCCTGGACTGGCCTTTGTATATAGGCCAATATTTCCTGCTACACTTGTGTGCACGAGACTTTATATTTAAAGGGAGTATTTTTCTAGAGGGTAAACGCGTGGGACAAGGAATGCGGTAGTGCGTTTTATGTAGAAGATTTTTCGGGTTTTTAAATTTAAAAGATCTAGGTTCTTTGTTTTCACTGAAAGTGAAGTGGTTTAGTGAGCTGCTTTAAAATTTTACGCTTGCTTCAATGGCTATAGCCATATCCATTAGGCTTATCCTTATTTTAGATGAATCGTCAGTAACCCAAAGTATGCCAACGGAATTACCTTAAATTTTCTCCTGTATTTAATATTCAGTTAAGATCACATCAGCCTTGAATGTAATGACGAAAAGATTCTCTTATTTTCAAAAGACCCTTTCAATCCAGCTTTACGAGCTCATAAAAGCGGTGTTCTACTTAAAAAAAAATCAATCGCTCCACTGTCCGGCTCGCGTTTGTTTTGGTGGTGCAAGTCGTGGTATACCTAACCTATTGGCGCTCAGCCAGCCCACCTTACAATTACGAATGGTCTTGCATTCTCGGCTTCTTGCTGTAAAATTTTGATCACACCTATTATGGGTAATAGTTTGAATGTAGAGGCGTTTCAGTGAATTGCATTTTTATGTTGATTCTAAATGGGGGATGGAAATGACAGCCGTTTGTTCCGTGTTTTAGTTCCGAAGAGGTGTTTAATGTTTGTAGGTAATGGGGGCATTAAGTTTGCACTGCTGATCGTTTGTTCTGCTGAGTGTTTGTCTATTTTAGCCTGTATCAGTTTCACTTTACTAACGGGTTGTCGTATTTTAAGCACTGATGTTTTAGGCACTTAAAAACTACCAGCTGTACGAAACATTACCTGTTTATGTCATCAGAATTGCATGCCACGCGCTGCTACAGTGGAAGTGGAGTACCTACTCAAGCGCAAATTACATACATAAACAAAATAATTCATAATACGGCCACTATTTGCGAGATCAAAATGTGCGAATGCATCTAGTTCTAAGCTTTGTGCTTAGTTAGCCGTAATACAGTAAAATTTCAAAAACCCCCGACACATTTATCTTGAAAAAACACCCCGATTCAAACGGTAAAATACTCGTAACTTTTGAACGGCTGATCCGATTTTATTCAAACGTAGCTGAAGAACACTCTCGACAAAATCACTGTGCAGTCGGAGGATACATATTCGCGGGCTGGCTGACCAAAATCTGGTGTATCCTCCGCCTGCACAGCATGATTTTTTCCTTGTTTACGACTTTTTAGTTCGCTTTTGAAGCAGTCGGGTTTTTTTGATTTTTTGAATTAAGTTTTTTTATTTATAACTTTTTAGTTAGTTTTTTTCGAATTAGATACATTTAAACATATAAGTGTTATATATTTTTGAAATCACCTTTTAAAACTCTTTATTTTGATACCCCAGACGATGGGTTTGGAAGAAAAAGAAAAATTTGGGTCCCCACAATATGGCACCCAAAATCCGCCATTTTTCTATTATCAAATTTTAATGTAACCTATGACACTCGCAGGGTTAAGACGCATCGATTGACGTATGAATCATCAAAATCGGCCAACGCGTTTGGTCTCTGGAACGATAGGAACAAACATACATACATACATATATACTTACATACATACATACATACATAGACTGATAAACACATTACCCTCCTTCGGCAGTCAGGTAAAAAAACTAATTCAAAATCGGTTCATCCGTTTAGGCGCTATGATGCCACGACTCACAGATACACAGATACACAGCAACACACGTGAAACTTATAACACCCCTCTTTTTCTAGCGGGGGTTAATGAGGCTATGTAGAACACTTTATATGGTCGGAAAATTAGACCGAACAAATAAAAACTCATTAGTTCTAAAAACAGCTTTATGTTAATCCCATTTGACGGACGAAGTCACATGAATGTGTTGAACTTTTTTAATTCGTCCAATCTACGGATGCATTCATCCGAAAATGCACTTGGATAAACTGAATCGTATCGAACTCGTCGATTGGTCCAAAACTGGATTTCGCCGGTTCAAGCCAGACGGTTCTAGATCCGTCTAGTTTTCGCCAGTAAAATTTTAAGGAGGGATTTGTCATGATTTATTTTATTTCAAGTTTGGAGTTTACGGTTTAGGAGTTAAATTAAATTTTGTACAAGCAAGCGGAAGTATTGATTGGAATACATATTTCAGTAGCTCTAATCGATTAAAATGTTCTTTTTTGCGTTGGCTGTTTGTAAAACGACAGATAATTTTACTTATTTAAAGTTTTTACTGACTATAAATTTTTATTAGAGCATCAGTTTTCTTTTTCAAATCCGTCTGTAATGAAATGTAAGAATTCGGAATCAAAGCGAACGAGTGAAGTATCCGGTTCCATTATATTACTCTTCCTGTAGTAGACAGGCCACGGAGAGCTGGTTTGGACTGGATTCGAATTTAGTACTGGAATTTTCTGGTAGCCATTTTCTACAGAAATAGTGAATTAAAATTAATAAGATGAGGCGATAAAAATGAGATATGATGAAGTAATAGTATAAAATAGAAAGACTGTCTGCCTGTATCTGTTTATTCGCTTATTTCTCAAAACCACGTAACGAATTTTCATATAGCTTTTACTAATAAAATGATAAACGAGGACGAATTGCGTAAACATTTAATTTATCCCGTGCTAAGCCGGGGCGAGTCGATAGTTGAAAACAGTTTTTTTTTAAGTTTACACATTTTTAGATAAACACGAATCGATCCCGAATACCCATTTCTAACAGCAAAATTTTACAACCCACGTGACAAAAATTCCCAACACGTTTTTTTTTTGTTCCAAATCAGCACGAAAATTCCTCAGCAAGTTGCCATAAAAAATCCAAGAAGGCTAACACAATAAAATATACCTTCACAGACTTCAAACAATAGATATTTATGTCCCAACGTTTGTCTGAAGATTTAGATTAGGTATACCTTCGATATGGCTGGATTCGGCGGCGGTCGTAAAAGTCTAATTCACTCACGAGCAGTCTTCGTGCGGATATTAAGCGTTGGTGCAAGTTATGAGCGATAGCGGGCGAAGGAAATTGAGGGGCATTTGATTTTTAATAGTTGTTGCCTGAAGCTTGTGAGCCGTTTTCACAGCTGTTTACTGCAGGATTCTGTCATATGATTTAATATCATGTTGTTCCGTCATTTAAATTAAAATTTTCGTGTTTGATTCGATTCATTAGCACATGAATGTCACTTGGCTTTTTGACGTGGACATAGATATTTTCTTAACAGTGTTTTTTTGGTGATAAGTTATTGCATTCTCATGTGGCAAATCTCTTAGTCGTCTCTAGAGTTAGCGTTTTGCAGCAATAGCTAAGAGTTTTTGACTGGAAAACTGGATGAATTGTTTGTTTTTACCAATGTAAAATATCAAAAGATGTTATTCTATTTGACTTCATTTGTGTCTACATTTTCATGCTTTATATTGTTTGAGCCCAGTAGGTAGTGCGTTGTTTACGCCACAAAAATCACTGGTCGCTCATCTCTGGTACCACTTCTCTCCGAGTCCGGATATCCCCTCCGAAAAACCCACTACAGAGCCGGTTATTGGCTCGAATGGTCTCGCAAAAATACGATTCGCCAATATAGGCAGCGATTTAGATCTGGATGTCCATTCTATAGGCCGCGACCCGGATATTTGATTGAGGCCACATCGGGGCCGAGTGGCCGATGATGAATTGGTGATGGCAATGATACCTACCTTATTGTGGCGTTGATCGGGTGTAGGTATATTTGTAAATAGTTGAGATATTCGATCTCTCGAGGTTAGAGATTTTTTATCTTGTGTGGTTTAAGAAAAGATTGTCTGAGTGGCAATCGGCTTTCAACTAAAGGGAAAATTTAATGAGAATTCCAAAACACAGGATGGATGATACAGCAATTTATCTAGCTTTTTTCATTAGAATGTTTTCTCAACAGTTATTTCCCTTTGTCTAAAAGACAAACAACTATACCGCTGTCTCAGAGAAAATCCTCTATCTTATCTCAAGGAAACACATTAAGGTCACTTGAGAGCACTAAGTTACTTAATGGAGCCTGTTAAAGTAAGCACTTATAAAAGACTTATACGTAAAACTTTGATACTCTAAGTTTGTCTCAACCAGAAATCTGCAGAACCATTTTCTCAACCACAGTTAATTTATGATTTCTTACATCATAAATGTTGCTAAAAATTCCACATATAAGCAGTAAATATAAGCTGGAATATTCTGAAAATCCGGCTAGGGACTCGTTTTTATATGCCGTAAATAAAAATGGTAGCAACAAGCACAGACGTTAGTACAACGACGGCAAGTGATCGCCACGCCGCGCGAGTCACCACGTACGCCGCGCAAGGAATGCTGAATAATACATTTTGCACAACTGTGACCGTTGAGTGGGGCTATCTAGGGGTTATGTTATAAGGGGTAGCGAGAGCGGGTTATTGTTTTTCACTTACTGATGCTTTGTAGCGTAAAGAAATAAATATAAATGGGAGTAGAACCATACGTTTTTATTGGAAAAACAATTTACTTAACTGTAGAATTAAATATTTCATCTTTATAATTTTTGTATTGAATGCATTTACATATATATTTTCCAGTGGATTTTATCTATAATATTACAAAAACTGCTATTATTTTGCTTGAGATTAATTTATAAAATCCGATCAATTCTAAACAGTTGACAATCGATTTAAAACAGCAGTAGCTTTAACGAAATTTCCTATTCAAATTCATTCATTTCGGATAACTTCCTATGTGAAGTTCCAGTTAATAAGTTAAAACTTTTGCCAACCCGCTGCCGCCCATGCCTTCTACTCCTCATGTGCACAGAGAGGCTTTCCTAGTAAACGAAGTTAGTTCAGGTGCCAATTCTAGGTCGAGCTTGGTTAGGCTTGTTTTACTACGTCGTGCGATGCTTTTTCAGAGATCACTAACGAAATTTCGAAATCTGAGACCGAAGCCAACAAAGTTTATTGCAAGGCGTCTACGGAGATAAAAAAAAATAAAGGACTTGCAGAATAATTAATTTCTATAACTTCTAAGAAATAATTTAACTTCAGAAGAACATTTTATGTGCAAAAAGCGAAAAATTAAAAAGATTAATGAAGATGGTAAATAAACTCGTATCGATTTTAAGAACGGTTATTAAATGGAAAAATTGATGATACTAAAAGTACTCTTACAGAATATTTAATAAGGAAATGCGCTTCAGAAAAATATTCCGTAAAATTTATAAAGAAAAACATGCAGACTTTTTTATTGATAATGGGGTGCTTAACACTCAAGACACACATTTTCTGGAACATTATGGATATCATTATGGGGGTAATTTTCTTCGGCGCTGATCTAGGGGGCTTAAAAGAAAAACAGGGTAAATTAGCTGTTTATGGTGTCATGTAAACCGTAAAAGTTAACCAAATGTAAAGATTATTACATGGGAATGGACTTGCAGCTAAGTAAGAGTAAAATAACAAACAACTTTGTGTTTATACTTACTAGTTTATTAACATGCTTTTAATTTCTAAAGTTGTTTCGGTTTTAATTATGTATCATAGTCATATGATAGCCGGTTTTTTATAGACGATGGCCTTTTATTAATTATATTTTTCTGTTGTTCACAGTGTATCTACGGATGCTACGTACACTCTGCAATTTTACCAACATTCCATCGGAGATGTTACTGGCTTTTACAGGTAAGGATCATTACTAACTTTTTTATCCACTTCTTCATCTTCTTCCTTGTTTATAATAATGTCTTTTGCGACAAGAGAATTATCAATTCCAATCATAGTAGCTCTAGTATCAGTACCAATAAATGATTTTAAACTTAAATCAGCTTACCTATACTCTTTGCGCTGTAGCATGGTGCGGGTGAAAGTTTCAATAAAATTTTTTACGCATATACGTATACGCATTTTTTGTAGTTTAACGTCATACAGGCAACTATGGTATATGGTATAACTATGGTATGACGTTAAACTAAAAAAAAATAGTATACGTATATGCGTCAACAAAAATATTGAAACTGTCACCCGCACCATGCTACAGCGCAAAGAGTGTAGGTACGATTACCATCTTCTTTATTTCTCTTATCATGTTCTTTCCGATCTTCAATCGCTATATCTTCAGCAATTAAAGCAATCATGTTTCCTCCGGCATCGTTACCAAGTACCAATTCTAAAGTTACATCCTCTCAACCACTACGATTGCCAATTGCTTCGGTGATTGCTGCATGACGGTACTAGTTAACGTAATAAGTAGATTCTGCTACCCATCCTCCTGATACAATCTCTCAATCGTCTCTCGCGACACTCCAGGGAATAATTGGGATAGAGCAATTGTAGCTGAAACCATATGTGGTTAATTAAAGGTACATACGTATAGAGACTTAATTACAAGAACTATCAGAGTTCAGATGACGATTCTAGGTGAAAATACAATTGAAGAGGACGATGTAGTAATCTTATCAGTAAACAAATGCAAAAAGTCAAATAGACAAATAGCTCAGAGCTTTCTTTCTATACATTTCTTACGAAGTTTCACCTCCGATTCGGATATAAATTTATATACGGTAATCTCTCGTAACTGAAAGCATTTTTCAGACTTCGGAATGCATCTACCGCTTTCTGAAATATGAGATTTTGAAATGCGCTTCTTTGATATCCCTTGCTATTGATGAAACCGCGAATTGGAGGCACCATTTTCAATATTTGTGAAATATTTTTAGCGGCAGCAATATTAATGGGTTCTCTTCTTATTATTATTGATGTGTCTAGCTTGAGGGTATTGAGGTTTTAAATTGTAAAAGTAAGTTTCTTTTGCTTAGAATTTTTATAGTATATAAAAAGCAGTAGCAGTAGCTTTTTTGTAGTTCACGCTAGCAATTGATTAAGATAGATAAACGCTTTAAACAATCAAAAGAATTTAATATCTCTGGACTCATTTTGGTAAATAAATTAGTAAAGTTTTCATAATAATAAGGGAATCCTTGTATAATTATAATTACCTAATTATTCTTATTATATGAAAACATTGAAGCCCTAGGATACAATTAGTACAAAGATTTCTATTTCTAAGACTTTTTTTTGACAAGAAAAGTTAATTACAGCTCGGCTTCTCTTTCATTTAAAAATACTAGATCAAAGAAAATGTAATGGGAATTCGACCTCCTTAAAATATTGTTATAACAATATTTTCAGGAGGTCGAATTAACATTATTAAATCATATAAAATAGATTGCTTGTTTTAAGAAATTGTGGTATACGTAATGATGGAAATATGATCGTCAGTAAAGAAGACGATGATGTAATTTTCGTTTAGCATATATCTTAGAACAAAATTCATGGCAAATGGTGCCAAGAAGTGATTATAATATTACATTGTAGTGTTTTTGAACCTGCTTATATAATTATTAACAATACCAGATTTCCGTAAACGATGCAAAACGACAAATAAACGAAGGAAGCGATTAACAGCATTTCCACTGCAATATGTGCATACATTAAAACGTGTGCTAACTGTAAGCGGTGGCCATACGTTTATGCTACCAACTTCTAACTTCTAGAGTACCTCCACACAATGCGATCCAAACGCTATACGTGCATTGCTGTATGTACTCGTAACTTCGGCAATACCAAAACAACTTGGAGCACCATTTATAGTCTATTGTTCACTTTAATGTTCTATACTTCAGCTCCCAGTGGATGTATTGTAACAATTTCAAATAATTTATCTGCTTTCATATTGAATTGTAAGTGAAAACTTTTCTATAATTCATTTTTGCTTGTTGCTGAAACCGAAATATCTACTGGTGAAGTTGTTATGTAACCAGTAGCTAGACTCAGCAATACTGTTCAAACTGTCGATTTCAATCATATAGAGTAAAAAGTTTCAGACAGGAGAAGCTCGTAGCAAAGTAATAACAACCGCACGGTCGACCTTCAATGTTAGGTAACGAACGCTTTCTGAGGTTGGCCCGATGATGGGTGACCGTCGATTATACAAATACCGAGAGTCCTCCATGCCTCGGAAAGCACATTACACCGTTGGTCTTGCTGTCATTTTGATATCTTTAACTGTTGTTATGGTAATCAGAGGTCATACAATCTGACATCAGTCTTGCAAAGAGGTATTGTGTTACCCAGTTATTTTGTTCTGGGGGAAAGATAGCTAGGAGTTCCATATAAAATACTGGTACTCAGTTCAATCTGGTTAAGCTTGAAGTCTACCCCACCATGCATAGTGAAAAGGCTAGATAAATTTATTTATTTATTATTCTTAGATTACTTACAAGACTTGTTGACTTATAAGTAGTAGGTCGTAGATATCGAACCCAGGCAGGCGCTTTACTTTGTGAAAATTATTCCATCACAACTGCTTTCAAAACGGTGAAGGAACACATCGTGAGGAAACCAACATGTCCTAGAACCAAATTCGAAGACTTGTGACATACACCAACCCGCACTGGGCCCGCGTGGTGGATTACGGCCCATTCCCTCTCACAGAGAAGGAGGCCTGTGTCCCAGCATTGCGAACATTAAAAGGGTGATGATGATGATTCTTAGATTAGATTGAGTCCCAATGGTTCCAGCTTGTAGCTGATAGTGATACGAGTCACTTAGTGAAGGACATATAATACAGTAATTGTAATAGTTTTATAAATGGTTTTGATAATCATTCTCTAAAGTTCTGTAACCCGTACAACTGTTCATTAGCATTATAAATGCAGTGCAAACAGTACATATAAGGATTGGACTAGTGGTCGGCACCAAATGAAAATTTAATATTTGATCATCTTAATTCCATTACGCGATCCTATATAGTGAATATTCAGAGAGTATCGTTAGAAAGGTTTTGTTTCAACCCGGGTGTTAATTGTTTTAAATTTATTCTATAATATTGTGATTTTACTAATAAATCTGTGGAACCTAAGGTTTATTTCGATATCTGGTTAGAATTTACAAGAAATTCTCTTGACGAACCTATTATACATATTTAGACAATTTCTAACTTCTCTTAAACTTATTTTTTATCTACGGATTTGTTATCTATTTTGCCATCTCATCATGTTATATTGTCTATGTCTTAAATCAATTCGCCGTCTCAATTTATTCTACCTTGACAAGCACAAAAAATGCCTCAACATTAACTTTTCAAATAACAGCAACTCAAACCATTAGACTATCACCTCTGAATCATTAACGTAATCTATAAAGGCCTCAGATTTGCCTCGGAGCCTCTCAAATTAATTGCCGGCTCTTTGTCTACCGTTCCAAGGTAGGTGACAAGTTCTAATGAAGGAACCGGACGGACAGAGCTGAACTAATCCTCGTACAGACGATAACAAATTGACATTTTGTAAAATGCCATCAAACCCGTACTGGAAAATGTCGGTGGTAATTGAATTTCAGATTGGCTATATAGTGCAATGTTTGTTTGGAGTAACAGGTGTCAATTTCTATTGACGTTTGGGTGCACGGTGTAGTTTTCGTTGCAATCCGGTGTGAGCGTATAATAGGGTTAAATTGCTGCAGTTTATTTAGGTGGTAAAATATGTTCTTGAAATTGTTGTGATCATTTTGGTTGATTATTCATTGTTATAATTTGATGTGGAACTATATCGTGGCTAGAATTTAGAAGAAAATGACTGAAAATATTTTGTTGTCTCCTTATTGACTATTATACCAGTAATTGTCCTGCTGGTTAAATATCTGTGTTCAAACCGATAAGGATCAATTTGGAACATTGGTAACCATAGTTACTTTTTGTGTTTTGGTGATTTTGGTTACATTGTATTTTCGAGACTCTACTGTTTTCTTCACCATATTTACAATTGATTATACGTCATGTAAACGTTATTAAATAGTTCTAAATCCTTCGTCTTTATTTCTAAAACACAAATAGCTTTCGAATCTAAATCACAATAGCCACTGTTTCAATATTTATAGATTAACTACAAAAACAATACACATAAAGTTAGGTATAGCTACAATTCTCGTACAGATGGTTCAATTAGACAAAGTTAATATTTAACTAGACAATTATCTATATGTAAGGCAATTGGAGGAGGAGGAGTCAATCTGAGGCCTTCTGAGGGATGGTAGCTCTAACAAGGGAATTAAGTAAAGATTATAATAGGCTATTAGGGACAGTAGGAAAGATTGGGACTCTATGTTTGCTGTCTTGCTCTTTGCCTGGTAATTGGTTTGTGGTTTTGAGAAATGATGGTGTTGACTGCTGTGACTCTATGCGTCTAACTCGGTTTCTATTATAAACGCCGAAAGTTTACAATAAATCAAAAAATCAAAATTTACAAAGATAAAGCGGGCTTGTGACGTCACTTTTTCAGTGTAAAATGTAGCATACCGTCTTGTCACATGATATTTAAACGCACTGTATTGTCGTAACTTTTTGTTTACGTGGCAAAAGAGAACTACGTGTCCAATATTTTTAGGTTATTTAACTGACGGTCTAAATATATATTTTTTGTCAACTACCCTATTACATTAATCCCTAGACAAACAATACTTAATTTGAATTCTATTGCTTTATAAAGCATAACTGTTTCCTCTGTGCGTTGTAAAACTTTATCCCCTATGGCGATTATATCTAAATAGTTTTCAAAATTTACGTTTTCCAACTGTTTATTATATTTTCTAGTGTGTATTGCATTAAGCAGTACATTATCCTTTTATTTTCTGTCGCCAGCCCGACCGTTAGATCGTGCTAAGCTCATAGAACTGCAACTAACTTTCGACTTCAGGGTATAGAAAAACTAGGGTTGTCTACTTGAATATTTGGAATATTTTCCTTCTCTTGTAGCCTTGCTTTGTTTCGCATGGATATCGTAAAATGAAACTGTACCAAAACTTTACGAAGGTGTGGTGCCATGGGTTAACGATAAATTGGCTTATCTAACCATATTATAATGGCTGATTTAATCACGGGTATTTCATGCATGTTTGTTTAAAAGCCAAAGTTTTGTAGGTTTGTACTGCTAAAATACATAGGTACTTGAATCTGATTTATTTACCGTTTATGTAAATGCTCGTCGTTTTAAATTTTGCTAGTCATTATTACCAGAAGGTTTAACTTAAGTAAATAGGAGCTATACCTTGTATTTTTCGATGGACATTTTGCAAAAAGCCAGGAGAACATAAATATAGCTGATGGTTTACTGACAACTAATAGCATAGTCACATAAATAAAGAAAGGTTTAAAATAAATTCTGTTACTTTTGCAGTTGTGTATGCTTTATTCTCACCAGGCCAATTAAACAAAACCTCTTAATCAGAACCACAACACCACAAATAATGATGTACAAATAACAATCAGAATTTTACTCCACCGAAAATTTATGACTTCAACATAAAACGATACACTGAAGCACTGTTACAACAAATTCATTTTTAACGGGTTATAATGAAAAACCACAACAATAATAAAGTGCGCACGTGTGGAGTGGCAACCCTACGGCGGCGGCCATTACATAAATAATGACGCCATGTTTATTGCCGCCATTTTGAAGACAAATGGTTAGTTATTACGGCGCACTCGGTTTTACATTCGCTAGCCGGGTTGGCAAAATTAAAATATTGTGTATTACTTATTTTTATACCAAGTTTAACTGCGCTGGAGTCGATTTACGGGCAGTTTCGGATGTTGCTCTTTGTTTATGCCCTACTGAGTGCAGTACGTTGTTTTTCGAAAATAAATAGATATTTTTTTCATCCTCGTTAGGCTGTCTTTGTAACGTGTTTTATACGCAGTTGTAAATTTTCACATATCACTTAACGTTTACAAATTCCTTTAGGTTTATGGGCCTTTTGTAATTTATTTGTTTGTAACTAACTTGAGTAATAGTGGAGCTTGTATCGTTAAATGGTGTTGTTATCCGGTTTAGAATAAAGATATGCTGAGCTGTCTCTGGTTGCAATAATTTACTGTTGCTCTTGATAAGTTTTAACACCGATAAAGCTTTTCCTTTTCTTTATTCTTATCAGTAACGGTTGACATAAATCCTGTGAGGTACTTTATTTTGAGAGTCCTAAAACGAACTTGTAAAAATACAAAATAAAAACAGTGGGGTCATCAAGAACACGATGCAAAACAAAATAAAACTTGATTGTATTTTTATACTTGCAATATTACCAACGGATAGGTGAATATGGCTGAACTTTACATACTATAAATTCATACAACAAATTTGAAATGGTTTTAATTGCAGTAGTTAATGAAGCGTTTTATATTGATTACTAAATACTATCATTATGCATGTAGATAACATTTAGATTCAAATGCTTTAGCATAATTATTTTATATTGCGTCTATTAGCATTATTTTACCTTTCGCTGAATAATAAAACTGAACCTATTTCAACATGGTTGATGTGTTCGGTACAAAAAATAGTGTCACTGTAAAATATTAATTGGTAATGAACATTTTTGTAAATACAAACGTGAGTTTCGTAGTATGTATGTTAAATTCAACCAACGTTATTTTATATTACCCTGTGGACTAACATTTAGATAGAAACTACTACTACATTTTTAACTGAATCCAACTTCTTTTTAACCGACGAAAAAAAAGAGGAGGTTCTCAATTTAAGGTTCTCAAAAGTATATTACATTGTGATTTATATTTATATAATATATTTATTGTTTTATGTATGACCACTTATAACTCCTTATAGAGTGGTCCGATTTAAAAAATCCTTCTTTCTTTAGAAAATTTTTTGAAAAGAAGTTTCCTCGAAATTGGTTCCATTTAAATATGAAAAGCAAAGTCCACCCGGGTGGGTGGACTTTGGACTACTAAGGATAAAAAATAGGAATTGATTGATAATTTTCCTACTGAATTTTCAATTGTGAATCGGTTTTATTTTAAAATATTTCATCCTTCAACTTTGTTAATGTAAAAGTCAACATTAAAATTATTTATAAATGCATACTGTCGTATTTATTTCTCTTTATATTGAAATTCCAGAACCCTGACATAGTGCTGGTTCACTACCTGAACGTGCCATACCCTGATGACAACAAATTGGCGACGGTGGCGCCGAGCCTCGCACTGTGGGCAGACAAGAAAGAGTGGACGAAGGACGAGCTTGTCTGCCAGTTGAAGCCAATGTGTGAGTATGCGATGTGCTTAACACCTTTAGAAAAACAAAAGTTTAGAAAAGAACTTGGCCGATTAATGTGCCTTGATGTACCCATTTGTGTGATTTTGTTGTACATAACACCGCAACGTAATTATTTGTCTTTTAAATAGAATTTACGATGCAATTTTGTCGTCATATTGTTTTAAGCAAATGCTACCTAGATGCTACAGCATCTTTGCTATATCAATTTATTCGTCAAACAAAAGTTCAAGTTTTTATGAAAACAGAAGCTTAACTTTGTGCATTAAAATATAACATTCCACGAATATTATTTTACGTACTATAATTTCATCGAAGTAAAACATAGTTCATTTAGCGCCATCCAAATGGACACCTTATGAATAAAATTATAAGATTCGTAAATGAGAAAGATGCCAGAACCTTCATCTTAGCTGTGGATCAACATAAATTTGAATAACTCCAAAGATAAGAATGTAATCAAAGGTTTTTTGCCACGAAAAATTTCAGAAGTATGAAATATGAACTCAGTCTTGTTCTTTGCAAAATGAAAAGAAATGTTTGGGATTCTGGTGAAAAGTAAACCAATTTTATGGATTCGTAAAGTTTTAATGTACCTTAAAATACAAAAATCAATATAATTCCGTAAACTGTATTTTATAAACTTAATTTTTGTATTATTTTCAAAACTCCTTACTAATAAAACGTATTCTTTTACTTAAAGCTTTTTAGAACAGGTAAAGTAATTTTGGACAGCATCATTTTTAAATTTCGTTTTCCCCTTCAGCTGCCAATCTAACCAGCATTATTAAGTAACACTTCAAACGTCAATTAACAACTTTTCGGAACAAAAAATCTCAAAAATTGTCATTCTAACAGAATTCGAGAATTTAAAACAGTGGAACCAAATTGAAACGATGAAAGTTTCTGTTCCGTTGTTGAATATTTATGAAAACGGTGGCAAATATCAATTATGCAACGTGGTTATTAATCCTATTTGATCGGAATAACGATGCTGTTGTTAATATTTAGGGACACCTTGTTATTGATTTTGGATGGAAAATTAACATTACAAGCGTTATAATGGAATTATTTTCGTTATCATTTGCGATGGAAATTGGGTTAATGGGTTGTTTTTTAACATGTAGTTTGATAAATGCATCTGACGGTTGCAGTGGGTGCGCATCGTGCATTTTTGCGTAGAATTAGCATGAACTTTAAACTAATATAACTTTTCGTCGATTTGGCTCGCGTTTACTTTATTTTCCACTATTTACTTACTTCTCTCTCGCTCATGGCTAAATAATAACAGCTGCAAGGGTCGATCTCCAAGCAATGCAACGCAAAGTTAAGCAACGCTTGCCGAGATTGGTCCATGGATTGATGACCATCCAGTATATGCTAAGATGGAAGTCGTGCACGTTAAGCTGTTGGTACCAGCTGCCATATGTAGATCTTTAACTATCATTACGGGTAGGTACTA
This sequence comes from Orthosia gothica, assembly GCA_949775005.1. NCBI lineage: Eukaryota > Metazoa > Arthropoda > Insecta > Lepidoptera > Noctuidae > Orthosia > Orthosia gothica. The sequence goes on along the minus strand of OX459050.1, from coordinate 13,744,481 downwards.
CGAGTATTACATTTGAAATCAGTCTTGCCAAAGGGTATCGTGCTACCTACCTAGTTACTTCGTCGTGGAGGTCCGATAAGCAGTCGTCATATAAATACTTGTATTAAACTACATCCTGCATCACTGTTAGACTGGAAGCCGACCACAACATAGTAGGCAATGGCTAGGCAGATACTTCTCTATTGTCATGTTGAGTAATTATAGGATTATAATGTTTGTAGTGTTTCCTGTTTCAGTCTTCAACGAGGATGATTCAGACCACAACAATGACTTGGAACTATCGGTGAGTAAAAACCATAAGAGATGAATTAAGTAACATAATTTACTATAATTAAAAATCAGGGCAAAATGTTTCAGAACTCGGAGACCGTGGAAATGATCGTCACTCAACTCATGGACAAGCAGAGATCAGCGAGAGCCGCAGCGTTGCAGAGGCAGCTGGAGTGCGGCTGTCCTGATTCTACCTGCAACGACTCAAGAAACTGTGCGCATCCGATGCGGAGGGTGCAAGCTGCAAAACCACCACCTTCTGATCACCAAGTATCTTCAACCACTGGCCCCTCTCCGAGACCAATGTCATCTCACCCACCTCGACAGTACACCAGAGATACACATAGAGCAGCGCAACAATCAGCATCACCATTACTTCTATCCTTAGGACAAATCCAAGGCGGTGGTGGTCTTCTAATACTAAACGGAACGAGCAACGGAACCCAGCAAAATTCGTCCTTGGTATCTCCGCTGTCAGTGACGTCTTTTGTTTGTGAAGAACCCCGAGATAACAGCAGGTACAGGCAACAGTACAAACCCACTTTTGTTTTAAAAAGGGAAATGCCAGACAGTCAGCCTGCAAGTGTACAAAATACAGAAATGAAATTAGAAATTGAGCCTAAAGAGGAGAAAATAGATGTCGATGTCTTTGAAAGGAAGATTAAAGTGGAGCCCAGGAGTAGAAACCAGGTTATTGCAAGTGCGCCTGCAACTCCATCAAGATATCCAGATTTAGTAGAAAGATTAGAAAGTAAAGTTTTGACAGATAACTGTGATGATACTTTAGTGCTGCTCGGTACTGACAGCAATTTAGGTTCTAGTGGGTTCTTTGATGAGACTCTTGAGTTGTCGCATGAAGATATTCAGAAGACTTTATCGGCTAACATGCCTACTTGTGAACTAGACAGGAATGGCGTGAGGCATACTGACACGGCTAATGTGATGGTGTCCGGGATAGATACGATGGACTTTATAGACAGTTGTGAAGTGGTAGCGTCACCTGTTACGGGAGTGGATGATAATGTGTTTGTGAATCTAGACGCTTTTGATATGCTAGGAGATTTTCCTGAATTGGAAGTGCTGGATCCCAGTTCGATTTCAACAAATCCTGTGGTGAGTCGAAAAGCATTTGGTAAGATACTATAGCACACTTTTACACCCATATTCTTACATTATTTTCTTCTACTCGACTCAACTTCTTTCAATCAAATTTAAAGTTATAGTTTGTTATTTGTTGACATTTACATCCTCAACGAGATAGTATATTCCATTAATAGTAAGAGTCGATTGACGTGGAGAAAACTCCTTCGATAAGATAACTCTAGATTATGGGCGTTATAATATTTCTTTACTTTATAATTTTACTTCCTTTTTTTGCGCTCACTCATGTAATTTAACAAAGAGATACCATATTATAATGTCAAAAAAAACTCAACAAAGATGTTGTTAGAAGCAGTATTGTTTACTTTATTATATACACAGTTTTGAGTTCTCATGTTGTCTACCATCACCTTGATCATACCTAAGTTTTGGTATTTTCACTTATTATTTCAACAAAAACTGGGTAAATTGACAGATTAAATCAACATTAAAGCAGTCCTTTTTCCTCAATTTTCAGACGGTATGCGACAAGTCCCCACCAGCACCGGCAGAAGATAGCAATGAGAAAATGCAGACAGAGAGTAGTAGTGAGGGAACTTTGAACATCACGGACTATTCTCCTGAATGGGCTTATCCTGAAGGTGGAGCGAAGGTGCTGGTGGCAGGACCTTGGACTGAAACGTCTGATCAGTACACTGTACTGTTTGATAACTTCCCTGTTCCGTCAATATTAGTGCAGAATGGACTGTTGAGGTGTTATTGCCCAGGTTAGTAAACAATTTGTCTACAATATTGGATATATCAATTTTAAACTTTTGAATAACCCATTTTTGGAATTGGCCGTAGTCGGGTCAAAACGGGGTCAGTTAAAAATTGCCTACAAATATTGGATCAATTAGAATGGTTTAGTAAACATGAATGGTAGTGAGATATCTTCAAAATGATTTCGATTGAATCATAAGTAGCAAAAATCGAGGTACCTTTTCGACCCAGACCCAGATCGGAGTGGGATTATTATACCTACCATAACTTTTAATTTCTCATGAAATTTTACTCACCATTTCAGCTCACGAGGCAGGCCTAGCAGCATTACAAGTGGCTCGAGCTGGTCGTGTGGTGTCAGACACAGTAGTATTCGAGTACAAGCCGGGCCCAGCGCCCGCGTCGTCATCACCGGCGTCTGCACCACTGCCGTCGCTGGATTTGAGGAGGTTTTCACTGCTACAGCGCCTACAACGGTTACAAGGTCGCTTGCAGATGAAGATTGAACCTGCTGATGATAATAGTCAGGTAAAAAAAAAAATTTTAAGCTTTAGTGCTCACAAATCCTCGTTTCATTTTAAATTCATGCTTCATAATTTATCTAGTAGTAGACACGCTTCGATCGATAATCTATTGAACACGTAATTATGACACGATATATTGCGAAAACCGCCCGAATCAAACAGTAAAACGCCCATAACTTTTAAACGGCTGAACCAATTTTCATCAAACATAGCTAAGAGCGAAATCAAAATCGGTTTATCCGTTTAGGAGCTATGATGCTAGAGACAGATAAACAAACACACAGGTACACACGTCAAACTTATAACACCCCTCTTTTTCCGTCGGGGGTTAAAAATCAGTAGTGAGATAATTTGAGATTAGAATCAATAATTTGAGAGACTAAATCACTTTTTGTTTGTTGAAAGAGAGTTTGTGAGTGACATCTTTATTCCTTCCTTTTACGTTTAATTGTTTCGATCTTAATTTCAGATTGAAGACGTGCAACTCTACTCCAACCCAAAATTTGAAGAACGTCTGGTTTCATTCTGCCGGACCCTGATCAACCGGTCTATTGGCAATGCTGAAGGCTTCACCACTGAACCCAATGAAGATGGCTCCACTATACTACACTTGGCTGCTGCGTTGGGGTACACCAAATTAACTACTGTGTTGTTGAGGTGGAGTCAAGATGACACCAGTTTAGCGTTGGAGAAAGAAATCAATTTGGGTGCGAGGGATAGCGATAATTGTACGCCTTTGGTAAGTTTAAGTACAGTCATATTTTTTTGAACTTCACTATGAATTTTCAACTTCGATCTTACGCTGAATGGCAATTAATAAAAATAAGGATGTACTCATAAATGCTTTTGGTCTCTTTGAGGAACAGAGGCGCAATATATTATGGACATGTAATAGATTATCGTCAGGAGTTGAATTGAAATAGCAAGAATCTTCGAAGAACATTTGCGACTGTTTAAGGTGCCGATTCCTTTGAGTAGCTGATTTTAAAATGAGAATCACGTCAAAACGGCTGGTCATAATTTTTTGTAAAAAATATATGTTATAAAAGACCATTTTCGTAATAATTTGATCTAAGCAAAATTTGAGTTTAATTCGTACAACATAATGTAATTAATTTGTAAAGTTATCTCTAAAACGGACAAAAACACGACAATCACACCAAAACCAATGGGCGTATTTTAATTAAATCAACACCATCTCATAGACAATTTAATTATCTACATTTTGATCTGAAGCTTTTTTTTTTAATGTCATAGAATAATAAGAAAAGTACAAAAAACTACTAAATTTTGAGTCGCGCGGGTGTGAAATGAGTGCGCGTTTTGTTCACTCAAGGTCATTGGCGTTAGTCGTCGTCTTAAGTTATGTGTAACTGTTGTGACTGTTTCGAAATCACACAACGCTGAAAAAAAAAACGTTTTTCCTAAAATGCCCTATATTTAGAGTTAAAGTCGGCTTCTCTGATTTGAAAATGGACAGCGCTCCGTCGTCCGCGCTGGCCTGTGAATTTCGCCTCCTGACTTAGATAATTCCCTACCGACAATAGTGAATTCCAAATAATGTTTTTGTTTTGTTTTGGAATTCACAGTTATAAGATTATAACTTGCAAGTGGTTTAGAAAGATAAAATATAACTAAAGGAAAATAAACTAAATTGTTACAAGTAACTAAAACTTGTGTGCGAAATCCTTTACACTAATGTAAAGCGTTTTTGATCAAAGACCGAATAGTGGTCGCGAATAGTGAATATACATTCAAGAATTAATACAAATACAAGTATATCATTTTGGCAGAGAGTTTTAACTCTAGAAGTAACTGGAGTTGATTAGTTCAACCCTCCTACAGACAGCCCCAAAAGCGCCCAACCCTTCATCATTTCCTAGTGGTTTAGCTGGTAAGAAGAAATGATGAAACAAACTTCCCAGCACACATTTCTGTCTTTTAGTCATAAGGACTATATAAGTAAAACAATGGTGATGTATGAAGTTAATTAGACAAAAAAGTTGCAAAGTGCATTATTTACCCTACGGAAGGTCAGTGGAAGAAACACTATGCTTGCATTGATAAATACATTACTTTGAATTACGAAATTAATTAGGCCCACGTAGGATTTACTGATATAAATATATATATATATTCTATAATTAAATAAGCATATATGACACGTAGTCACACTGTCGCTAAAATATGGAAAATAAACCATGCACGCATTAACCCCGGGTAATCTTCGAGCTTGATAATATTAAAAACACTGCCGTCATCAAATCGTTCGAAGACATATTACATCTACAAATCTGTACTGGACCCGCGTGATAGATTACAAAATATATTAGAATATCTATAAAGAGGAAGCTGTAAAACAAATTGTAACAAAGTAATTTTATCCTTCCAGATGGTAGCAAGCGCAGCTGGTCACATAGAGACTGCAGTAGTCCTTGCTCGCTGGAGCGCCGGCACAAGGCGCGAGGCGGGCGCCCGTGGAGCTGCGGCGGCCGCTAGACGTGCGGGGCACATGCACCTGGCTGCACTATTGGATAGGTTACATCCCCCGGCAAAAAAAGATGGAGTGTTTTTGAGGCCGCATAGGTGAAGATCCTGAAGTTATTGTTGTTTGTTTGGAGTGTGGTATTGACTAGGATTCATCATCATTGGCCTTGGACCCTATAGCGTTTATGGGGCTGCGGTGGGGCTTAAATTGTTGCAAATTTAATTAACTTTAAAAAAGTATGATTTTTATTTGTCGAATAATGCATAGTTTATGACTTTTAGAGCAAAAAGTGAAAACAGGCCCAAAATTTCGCATAATTTCTCGTGGTGTGCACGGAACACAAGTTTTTCGAAATATCAAATTTGGATTAACACTATTCTAACTGGCACAAACAACATACTAAAAATCCAAAGCTACATCAAACTTTGCGATTCTAGATTTTTTTAGTGTCGATTTCTACCGGCCTAAATAGCACTATTCTCGTATACCTAGGTGCGTTAGAACTAAAATATGTTATAAATAGCACCATTTAAAATTACCATATATTCTACTAGGTTCTGCCCACTTCTTGCTTCGCTCGCGTTAAAAGTGTTTTATCGTCCCAAGGGAACATACGACCGGGATAAAAACTATCCTATGTGCTTCCTAGGGTCTCAAACATTCTTCATAGCAGGATGCGACAAATTGGTCTAAGCGACCAACAGCAATGCGATTTATATTTTCTCAAAGAACTTTTTATGTACTCCATTTTATGTTATGGAAGTAAAGCTCAATTATTGTATCCCAGTTTTGAAATATAAAGGTGGGTACAGACATTGCGAGGCGTGCGTGCGCAACGCACGCCTTTCTTTTGATTTGAGTTGTCGTACCACTTGTTTACCATAAATATGAACGTCCACACATTGCGATGAGCGCCGTGCGCTGCGCTTGCCTCGCAATGTCTGTATCCGCCTTAAGGTGAACGCGCACCTAGACGCACCGCACTCGCCGCACGCGCCGCAGTCATCGCATTTTATAAATCTTTATATGAAATCGTATGCAGCCTCGCGCACCTATCCGCGCCGCACGAGCCGCATTTCAGCAAAATGCTGTAGGTATACGGATTCCACCAGCGCGTGCGGATGACGTCATCAGACTCGGCGGGCGATGCGGGCGGCGCGGCAACATGATCCGTATCCGTATAAAAATATAGTTCAAGCTGTACAGAAGTGGATACAATGCGTGCGGCGCGTTCGGCGCGGATAGCGCGGGGCCAAGAGAAAATGCGGTGACTGCGGCGCGTGTGGCGAGTGCGGTGCGTCTAGGTGCGCGTTCACCTTTAAGAGGTAAACGTACCCATACAGTTCACGATGAATTAGAACAAACCGCTTAACCTACAGAAATGAAAGTAAAACTATCTGAAAGGGCTTTTAAATAAATTTATTCTATGTTATGAAAGCTAAGAACGATTGTGCCTCAGTTCCTAAATAATGAAGTAAACGTTTAATGGTGAATAAAAAACATTAAATAAAGAAGTTCTAATAAACAACAGTACTGAAATTATTTTGGAAAAGAACTTTTTAAGCTCTTTATTTTATGTTCTTGATGCTAAGGCCAAATGTTGCCAGGTTTTGAAATATATAGGTAAACGAGTCAGGTATATAGGTAAAGAGTATTAGGAGAGGAACAGTGGTTCTCCTTCCAAACTGCTCTGTAAGATCAGTCTCCTGACATTGTCATCTTCCCACCGATTATGAAGTAAATTCCAATTTATGATTTTGTTTTGTTTTGGTAAATACCAAAACAAAACAATGAAAGTGGTTAAGAAAGAAACAATATAACTAAAGGATATAACCTACATTATTGTAATTAACTAAAGCTTTTGTGAGAGACTTTTTAGGGCTCCGTACCCAAAGGGTAAAAACGAGACCCTATTACTAAGACTCCGCGGTCCGTCTGTCTGTCTGTCACTAGGCTGTATCTCATGAACTGTGATAGCTAACAGTTGAAATTTTTACAGATGATGTATTTTTATTGCCGCTATAATACTAAAAACAAAGTAAAATAGTTATTTAAGGGTATTATTGTAAGGGAGCCCCCTTACAACAAACGTCATTTCTTTGCCGTTTTTGTGAGTCCGACTAGCACTTGGCCGGTTTTATTTTTCACGTTTATCCCATAGTGTATGTAGTATATGTCCATAGGTTATCGTTGAATAGGCCATTTAAAAATATTAATTTATAACGAAATTAACAGTTTCCTTGTCCAATGAATATATATGATTAAATAATATATGATTCATTCTATTGTTTTGAACTATTTTTTTACCAATTGGATAGTGAACCTGTTAAAAGAAAACTATCACAGCGAAGGCTAGGCAAGGTTACGAGTAATAGTCGACCATCTTATAAAATGTACTTGGAAAAGTAAACATTTTGTATGGGGACAACAGTTATCGAACGGCAAAGTTAATTTTGTCCCTTCGTTAGAACAACGTTCGGAACTTTCATTGTTTATGAACGTTAGTAATGTTACCTATATATTTTGGTAAATGCAGCTGTTTATAAGGAACCCGCTGTGCATGAGTCAGACTCGTACTTGGCCGGTTTTATGTACTTCATTTAATGCCAAAGAAGCTAAGACCAATTATGTCCTAGTTATGAAAAATGCGGTTAAACGTATTTCTATCATACTCGTATTAACTTATTATTTTGATTACCATTATGGTTAAAGTACACAAAAAAGAAAATAACAGTATAAAAAAAAATCGTAGGCACACTTTCCATTCAAACTGATGTGTTATAGAATGTTTGGGAGATTACGTCACCACTAATTCTAGTGACCGACTGTAGGATCGGTTTCAGTTTCGGTCAGTTTTGGTCAAACTAGATTTTTTGACCAAAACTGGCCGAACCGAACCGATTGCGGCTTTAGTTTTGTTTTCGACTTTCAGCCGCACTGAAACTCAGTGTTCGTGAATTGTTGTGCGTCGTTCGCGGCTAACTCGTGGTCGCTACAAACTTAGCTTTCTGAATGTATGCCTCCGGGATGATAAGAGTAGGTGGTAGTGGTGGGGGTAAAGTGTACCGGCTCCATTACTATTCAACATTTATACCAATGACCAACCGGCGAATCCTAACACGGCCCGCTGCCTGTATTCAGACGACCTGGCATTAACTTGCTAAGTCACTATTTTTTAGGCGATTAAAGTCAAGCTTTCTAAGGCCCTTTTCGATTCTAGTCGTTATTATGCTGATAAAGATCTCAAACCTATTCCTTGGAAAAGCAGTCGTGCCCCTTTCACCTCCGAAACCCGACAGACAAGCGGACCGAACACTCAACATCGCGTGGCAGGGGGTGCCAATCATCCACAGCCCCCAACCAAAATATCTGGGTGTAGGTCCCTAGACTATAGGATGAACTGCGAGAATGTTAAAATTAAAGTGCACATTAGGGAAAACCTACTGCGCCGCCTTATAAAACGCGATTGTAGTTATTAGCAGGACTTGGGGAGTCCACTAGATGGGGGGCGACTCTCCAAATCCTGCGAACAACTGCAATGGCGCTTTGCTTCTCCGCTGGTGAATATAGTATGGAGACACTCCGCCCACTCCAAACTAGTGGATACACCTCTTAATGAGGCGGATTTCCACTGGCTGTCTCAAATCGACCCCAGTACGAATACTGTATCCACTAATCCACTATCTCCAGAAATTTGCAGGATTATGGCGAGCCGCATAGAAAAGTCGAAATCTGAAAGCTGGCTCCGCCTCGGCGAATTAAAAATCGAAAAGGTTTCCTAGCAAGCGTAGGCCCATCCCAAGGTAACACTATCTCGGAGAGATGAGACCTTTGGCATGAGAAGCTCATGCCTCCTGACCATTTCATCAGACCATCGGAGAGCCTTCCGCCTGCGAACGCGTTGCCATGGGTGACAATTAATTCTCTAAACGGACCCCGCACTCAAGTCGGTCGCAGCAAAGACAACCTCAATAGATAGGGGTTCTCGGATGGTACCGATGTATTAGTGTCTGTGCGGTGTCTCTCCGCAGAGCATGGCCCACAGTTCGTCCTGTACTTCAATTGCCTGTAACCTGTACATGTGAGTCGCCCACGGCAACACCCTTCGGCGACGCAGCCATAAGGTTAGCTGCGTCGCCGAAGGGTGTTGCCATGGCTGACTACAGGGACAAATATAACATTTGAAATTTGTATTTGCCATCGACACGCTAAGAGGACGAAGACTAGATTTCAGTATACAATAGACAATTTTCAATTGGTTTCGGCTGAAAACACAGTTTCGGTCGGCAACTACTAATTTCATATCTGTTGGTTGGTTAGACCAGATTCCATATCTAAAAAATGCCCATCCTCCATTCATCTAAATTGAGTCAGCGGTTTAGGCGTGAAAAGGTAACAGACAGACATATAGAGTTACTTTCGCATTTATAATATTAGTATGGATTAAGAACCCAGGATCCAAATCTTGATCTTTCTCAACTATTTTACTATCTCCTTTATCTAGAATTGTATCAGTTTTTACTAACCCGTTACTCTGACCTCAAAGATGTGCAATTTTTTTAAGTTCATGTTTAATCGTTATGTTTCTTCATTCCAGCTTATCCCAAAAGAGTCGTGCTGGCAGTTTGGAGAGTAACCTGGTGAAGAGGCCGTCGATAGACTCTGGAATCAACATGGCCGATGCCTTCAGATCCAGCTCCGCTATTGACAAATCAGAGAGCAGTTCCTCTGCTAGGTAACACTTCACTCCCATTTGTCATGAATGCTGTTTTATTATTTTTGCATGACTGTGACCTTAGTTCATTATATTGTTCAATCATTGTGAAAAAATGCGAAGATCCTACAGTCCTATACAAACAAAATTAGTATAATGATGAAATATTTTTTATTTACTTGTGCTATCGTATTCAAAGGATCAATAGAGGATATTGTCAATTTTAATTCGCCAAAATCCTGACATTTTCAGATGGGAACGAAGCATGTCGCTACCTTTAGATTCTGATAACTCTGAAGACAGTCTTGGCGATTCGAAGATCGGCAGACGTATGGACCTGGCCCTCTGTAAGTCTTTGAACCACTTCGCCTCATTCATAGTCGATTCGTTTTTCATTTGCTGGTTATTTTATATCGGCACGGCTGCTGATGAATTTGAATGTCCTAACCTTGGTTTTGGGTTTCGGTCTATGTTTTCTTTAAATGGTGACGGTTCGTTCGGCGATATATAACTGGTCAAACGTGTGAGTTCTACACTGCGAGATTGTGACAGTTATTAATCTTTTGAAGCATTTTAGCCGTTGAGATGAACAAGTAAACGTGAAATTAATTTTCTTGTCTAATATATAATTGCTTTCACAAGATTACATAGAGCATTCTGTAGATGATTTAAATATAATTATAGCGAATAATTTAAATTTGTAAAACTGGTTCACTGAAAACAAGAAACCAATTAGCAAAACAAATAGCTTCAGACACTTAGTTCGTAGCTTCCCTTCCTTCTTTTCAGATAAACGACAAAAGCGTAACTTTAGAGACCACGTCCATTTTCAAAACATTTGATTTCGTTCATAAAAGTGATTTGAACGTGAAGACGTCAGTAGGCTCACGTCGTTTGACCGGTAAGGCTCCGTAGCGGCTTAGCGGATTGTTGAGCGCGGTGGTTCCGCAGGCGAGACGGCGACGCGCCGCGCGACCAGCCCGCTCATAGACGTGGAGACCGTGTCCGACCACGACGACGCGCCGCCGCCCGCGGGGACGTCCAGCACAGGTCAGTCACCCGACGCAGAGAAACGGTATAGACCACGGTACCTAACAGAAAAGATTCGCTAAACCAGAAACTGAAAATTTAAAATTTGGGAAAATCCAAAATTAATAATTATATATCTATAACTCGACGATATACTAAAATCATAAAAGGAAGAGTTTGTGCTTTCGGTTATTTTCTGATTTCATATTCCAAATTAATCAAAATCACGATTATGATTTACCGAATTGGCTTCAAATTATATTTCTTCAAATATTTACTTTGAATATTTTTATCTATCCTGTCTTCCTATTGGCATTTTTTTTACTATCCGTAAACGTTCTATACCATTTCGAGTCGCAGCATCGATAACTCCGCTCGTCCTATCTGTCGATGTTGTGTATGTAGTAGTTGCATTGCCTCCCTCTTCTTCTAACAAAAGTTGTCTATATATCTTTGTTTCCCTCTTTGTCGCCAGTCTGTAGCCCTTGTTCACTGTATGTCGGTAGACCACTTGTAGTTTCTTCTGTACTTTGTGTTCCAATATGAGCGGAGTTTTCCCTTGAGTGTTTGTTGTCTGTAGTATCCTTAAACGAAACCGAGTTTTATGATTAGTAATAAACCAATTAAACAATCAATCAATGCTTGCAATAAAGGAAGAATCTCCTTGATTGCATTTACAAAAAAGATAAAAGTAAAGTTCGGTTCAGTTTACTCGATGTTGTCCCTCGATGTCGCTTTCAGTGGTTCGTATCGGTCTATCCACTATCACTGTATCACAACCAAATTGATTGGCTTGTACTTCCAATTTCAGTACACAAGACTACGTTGTTCAGTCAGTACACTTGTTTTCAAGAAAACGTGACAATTTTAACACTGCATGAACGCTAAACGCTTGCATGAGTATTTAGAGGCTTTTTATGTGTAGATGATTTACTGTTTGCCATTGTTAGAGGTAAGTTCTTTGGCAGCAGTTTTATCGTGCACCGTTTTCTCATCACACTTTTATTTTTTGACCTTTGTATTTTCTTCATTTTCGTGAACCCAGAAACTCATTTAGATATTAAGTTTCTAATATCAAAAAGCCGAAGGGACACATATAGCTTAAAAATCATATTTAGGCTCGGGTTACTACCAAATGTTTGTACCTATATGCAAATTTAGTTATTTTTTTCAGTCTTCTTGCCATGATGTTTTATGGTATTTTAATGTTCTAATTTTGAACTGGACAAATTTAGAAAGAGTTAGACACCAATTAATTTACCTGTATCACTCACACGATTGAGTTATATGGATGACTTTGTTATAATTGAATATCATAGTTTTCCTAATGTAACTTAATCACAAGCTGTTATTACAAACACTCAGTAAATATCAGTTTTTTTATATTCATTAGTTTCTGTGTCAATATTATTTTATGTTATATACTGCCATCATGATGTTACTTACAAAACGCGCTAAGAAAATTGTTTTAAGTCAAGATGATGATTATGATGAAGTATTGACCTAAGTTGAAGCTAAGCGTTTTGATAGTAATACCACATTTAACCATATTATTCTATTTGATGTCAGCTATTTAACTGTGTGTTTAGTAAGAATACTACAACTTTATACGACAGATCATGATAATAAACAAATAATATTCGAAGTAAATGGTGTAAAGATATATTAAGTTTCACATCTACCCTGAAGATACCTATTATGACGTCTTGAAGACATATTTCTGAGCGAGAGACGGAGCTATACTAGACGTAGTATAACACCATTCCTTTTCACAAAGGCATAATGATGACAGTAAGATGTCACAGTAAGGCAATGTTTTATACTTTAAATTCGATAGCCGTACTCCGTGTCATGATTTGTATTTAAAGTTATCTTCAAACGACCGGTACAGTGATAATCATTTACTACACGGTGATAATAACTGTGCACTTGGTGATTCCAATGTCACTGGCGTTCGATTCTCGCTATTGGTGCGAGGCGAACGAGGGGCGCCGCGCGGGTGGGTGGGCGTGGGGTCATGTGACATACGATGTGCACAGTTATTTTGGCCTAGTATTCCTATTGACATAAAAAAAAAGCATGATAAATGTGTTTCAATGATTCGTTTGAAGACAATTGTTATTTCTGCAATGATGTTAAAAATGATTGAGTTATTATAAGGTACCACTTCATATAATCTTTTCAGGGGAACAGGATGACCGAGTATTCACGCTGGCGGAGCAAATCATAGCCGCCATGCCAGAGAGAATAAAGGTACAGCAATGAGACCAAATTTATATTATACTAGCTGACCCCCACGGCTTTGCTCCCATCAAAATTATAGCCTATGTTATTTGGAAATAATGTAGCTTTCCATAGGTGAAAGAATTTTTTAAATCGGTCCAGTAGTTTCGGAGCCTATTCGGTACAAACGAACAAAAAAAATATTTCCTCTTTATAATATTGGTATAGATTACATTATTATATGAGTGATCCGATCGGATTTTGAGCAATCCGTGATTTAACTCAACTACAAGAAAATAAGTTCATAGCTCGTATGGGTAGGCAAATTAATGTTAGGTTTAGTTTCGAAGCAGTTTGATATTTTTAAAGTTCTAAATAAGATAAAAATCAAAGTTAAGAAAAGTAGTGGCAATAAATTTGCACAATATATCAATCAATCTGCATAGAGTACGTTCTTGTACTATTGAAATAAATAAAATAACAACCAATGGGCATACAGAAGTAAACACTGTTGAATGTAGTAAAGCCTCAAGTGCAATTTTTTGCAATTCTAAAACGCTTGAAAAATGGAATTAGACCCTATCTATATAAAACTTTGCAGTTTCTGTCCCTATCATAAAGTTTTTTGAAATATTTTTTATATTTTCCTTGCAGAACGAAAGCTCATCTCTGCTATCGGGTTGCGGGCTAGACAGCGGCAGCGGAGGCGGAGAAGACACACTGATGGTACCACTACTCGACGAAGCTAGCACCTTTAACAGCGACTTTACTTTTGAGTTCTGCGATAATACTTACAGGTACGCCTTCCATTGATTTTAGGGCCGTATTATGAAGTACTAAAGCGATAACTGTAACGTTGATAAAAAGAGACTGTTCTTTGCCTGCTACAGCTTTATCTCTTTCTACACGATATAATACGGTCCCTGGGTGTTGTGTGTGTATCTTGATGTTGTATTGTGATCCATTGTTTTACCTAGTATCAATCCTACTATCCTCTCTATCTATTTTGGTTTTTCTTTCTTTCTTCCTCTGGACGACGTCTGCAGCAACATCAGCTTCCAGTTCGGCTACAACTATTATAGGTTTGGGGTTTTTTTGTATTTAAAGCACGTTAATTCGTATATAATTTTTTAATTTATTTGAATTTTCTCCTTAGCAATAACTCAATTTTATGTTCATTAGTGTTGCGGTTTTACTCTCGTATTTATTTCAGGTTTGCTTGACTACAGTTTCATTCACAACTTCAACGCGAGGTTAGATTTTATTAGATTAAACTTCTGTTTGCTTTCTTAACTAAGATAAGGTTAGTTCAGAAGTCAAACAGAGCTTGCAGATGTTCTAAATCAGTAATAAATGCTTAAGTAAAACCGTCAACAAAAATAATCAAATTCTTTAATTCATTGACACACTCCTTTGAATTATTATTTATAAGCTTACTTGAATTTATACCATCAAAAGATCTTCATCGTCATCAGCCTTTAGCCATTGATCCATGTCAATCACATGCCATTTAAATAGATCTACAGCTATCCTCATCCAGCTGCTACCAAAAGTTCTTTGATGTATTGATTCTACAATATAAGTCTTTGTTACCCAGGTACTGTGGCGGGTCCACTCCTTGCTCATCAGGCTCAGTATCGCCTGGCTCAGCAGCTTTGTCCCCGCCACCACCGTCACCAAGGTCTGCATTGTCGCACCCTCCATTGTGTACAACCCCATCGGCCACGCTCCAAGAGTTTCTCAATGCTACTACACACTTCTCCAATCTTACGCTTAATGGTGAGTAGAGTCGAATAAACTTATCCAAGAGCAACAAATAGATGAACTAGAATAAAATACTTCAAAACCTTGAGGGATTCAAATAACTTAGTATCTAAGCATATTCGATCGAATAGCTGATCTAATGGTATTACTGGCAATAATAATCTTAGTTTTTATGAGGACTATGGAATAACTACTGCATCTTTTGGATGTAGAAACTGCGAAAAGTTTAATTGTTATATGGCAACCGGTGACGCATCAGGGTCTGGCAACGTAACAAAAGTCAGTAGGAGTGTCAAAAATATGAACTGAACTTATCGAATTTAAAATAAATTCCTTATTTGTCAGAAGATATTTTATAACTCTCACATTTTTCTTAGACCGCGAACAACGGGAACTATATTCCGCGGCGATCACTATCCAGAAGGCTTACCGTCAATACCGCGGTAGACAGCTGCAACGTAGGGCTGCGACCGCCGCCATCACAATACAGAACTGCTACAGGAGATACAAACAGGTACGTATATCTAAAGGTAAAGAATACTGGCACGCTCCAAAAAAAAAACATACAACATTCATCAACCATCGCTGAGTCGCAGGCGTGGTAAATATCGGCTCACTCTTTGATACTAAGTGGTGGCGTGATTATTAACTGTAGGAATATTATAAGCTGATTTATTTAACAATTTATGCACACACACATAATACAAAGTTAACAAGAAGGAACAGAAAATATCCGCTTAAAGAAAAGGTACAAAGGTGATGCTTATTTCTATAGAAATCCCTTCCAGCATACCTGCGAAAGGAGAGATGAAAAAAGAAGAGCTGGAGGGGTTAGTAATCTGGAATACCTCAACACTGTATCAAGTTTAAACGAAATAGTGCACCTTTGAGTACAGCTAATGCATGACAAGTTGTCCAAACATTAGTATCTATAAGCTAATTTATCAATCAGGGCTCTGAAAACCTAGTTGTTTCGAGCACCATACTAATCAACAATTCGTTGTATAGAGGAATTCCTACAAGAAACAATTCTTTCCATCTGCTATCTTTAAAATTAGGAGAAAAATCTCAAATTTTTTGATAAATTGTATGCTAACTTTTTTCGTTCAAAATGAATTATTAACTGAACCTTTATAACCTTTGTTTTTGTGTGCACAGTTTGCGTACTGGAAACAAATGCACGCGGCTGCGACGGTGATACAACGCAGCTACCGCGCTATGCGAGCACGCAGGATGGCTACCACACCTATCAAGTAAGAACTGAATTCTAATAACAATCTAGCTTCTGCCAGTGGCTTAGTTTTCGTAAAAATTATCCTAATGGAACATACTCACGGGACAAAAAAAAGACTTACGTGCTTCTCTAAGATCCAATTTATACAAAATAAAAATGAATATAATAACAAAATTCGTCAAAATTGGTTCAGTGGTTTAGGTGTGAAATTTAACAGACAGGCAGACTAAGTAATTTTTTCCATTTATAATTTTAGTGTGGATGTGGATGTAATCTTAGATTAAAAGATACAACAAAGAAATAAAGACTATGTTGTAAATGATTGAAATTGATCATTGCAATGGAATTGGTTAAAATAATTATGTATAAGATATAGCAGTAGATCCAATCTCCCAAACACCTTGACCGGAATCCATAGGTGATAAATGTGATAACCTTATTGACAAAAATGCCAACGTCTTCAATATGAATTAACAAGATCTAAATTCACTTTCATTTTAACAGGAGGACATACTCACAAAGGCGTCAGAATCAAGCGGCGAGGAAGATCCAGCAGTTCATGAGGCAGTCAAAGATCAAGTAAGTGGTAGCTTTTATTCTAGCAGTGGGTAACGACAATTTCAGACAAACACAGGATATACTATACTCGTAGAATCTAAGTTACAATACTGGATGTATTGCAACTTGGATTATATTTTTAAAATATGTGGCAAACTTTTGTATTTTTTAATCACAAGAAATAACATCGTTCAAATTACAATTAAGTAAACTTCACCACTAGACCTAAAGGTCTGGCAAGAAATAAAATGTACTATGTATTTTAATTTTCAGCGTTGTCAGGGTTATTACATTTTATATGTACTTCAGATCGCCAGCGATTTTCTATTTTACTCTTTGTCCGTCTTGGCTTGTCTCTTTCGTTGATGTCTGCCTTAGAGCATTTTGTTGATCCTCATTTTCTATCTAGCAATGTTACGTCAGCATTTTTAATGATTTTACTAGCTTCGGCTTTTTCCTCGTGAAAAGGGTTTTATAATTCCAAGGGATTATCATATCTAGTTTATCTGGTTAAAAAAAAACATATATGCTATTCCAGACTATATTCCATCTCAGTACAAAGATTAATCAGGATCCAGTCAATCGTTCTGGCGTGGTCGAATAACTTTAAAAAAGAAATATAATATTACGTAGTAGGAAGTAGAATAGAATTAGTTCCATACATACGGAAGTTTAAAAACCCGCATATAGTGAGTGATACCAGTATTCTATCGTTCTATAGGGAGATATATGTATCTAGGCGACTTAAAGTCTCAATTCATCATTGGTGGCAGAAATAGTAATTTTCTTCCAGAGTAGACGTTAATAAATAGTAGTAAGTGAAAAAAGGTGGTTCAGAAAAAGCCGTAATTCAATCAAGCTTCAGGTTTTTCCTGTCAGAATGTGTGAATTAATTAAACTTCCGACAAAAGTGTAATGAAGATCAAGATGGAGACAGATCCCATTGAATACGATACTTACTAAAATAAAAATTGAAAACATTTTTTTTCAATGTTTAGAATTTTATTTGTAAAACAAAGGTGAAAAATTTGTACATACTTAATAACTAAACAAAAGTAAACTATACTAAACCTAACTACTTACACTATATACAAACATGAAACATAAACATTTATTTGAAGTGGACAAAGCTTTTTAGTTATGATGAAGATATAAATAATTACGCTGAGTTTAGCCGAATGCTAATAATACGGCAATGGTAACCAAATCAGAATTTGCTGGGCCTTAGGGAACTTCAACGATACGAGCAATAAAGCTTGTTTATTGTATTCGTTTTATGTTGTTTACTTGTAATTTTTATCTTAAACATCAATCAGTCAATGTTAAATTAAGTTGTAAAGATCAACGTTATATAAGCACGCAGTAAAAAGATAAGTATAAATTGATTCAGATTCAATGAGTTCTTGGACTTTCTCGTGCAGTCCAATCCAAATGCAAGTATGTAGTTCCCCCGCATATTTACTTAACTTTAATTTCGCTAAACGAAAAAAAAAAATCCTTCCTCTTAAAACTGATGTTTTCAATCAGAATGAGTTCACCCTATTAAATTGACCGTAGATCGAAGCAGCAAAACAAATCTGAATCAGTATGTTTTTCCGGCTTACAACAAACAACAACAAAATTAGCTTTTATTTAAAATTGAGCACTCAATTTCTAATTTTCGATATCCAAATATATGTATATCTGTTTTAACGAACGGCAGACATCGTTTCGAAAGAACAGATTTTGAGCTTTAAACTTCCTCAAGTTTTTAATAAGAAAGTTAGAGTTGGTTTTGGTTGGATGTTATTTATTTAGACATTGATGAAGTTATACGTTAGTTACTCACGATGTTTGAAATTGGAAAGCTGAGAATGTAAATGCAATGCTAGTATGAGTATAACACAGGTTGAAAGTCAAAATCCAACTGATGGATAATATAAAGGAACAGAAAAATACCTGGAATCAATCGTTTTATATAGCTGTATAAAACAACCGTTTCCTTCCTTTGAAATAAACCAATCAAAGAGAAAATTCATCAAATAATTTGAACAATTAAGACCTTTATTCGTAGCTTCCATCGCATTCAATGCTAAATTAATTTCGGCTACTGGATCGTTCCCGATCCCTCCCGAGTAATCTAAGCCAGAATCAGTTTGTACTTTATGAATGAAACATTTTAGCTTTTCTCGAAACTTCAGTATCTGTGGCGGATACATAAATCAACTGTAGCCAAGTTTGTTTCTTGTCTTCGATAAGAGAATCTTTAGAGCATGATTTTGATAAACTTTTATACTTGTTGTTTTATTAAATTATAAAGGAGGGTTCTTGTTCAAGCTTGTTTATTCGAGTTTCGTGAATATTTAGAGATGTAGATGGAACCGTTTTCTTAGAATCGGGTACACTGTTTAGTGTTATTCTGTTTTGGTCTGGTACCTTGAGTAATACACAGTTACCGTCTTGGTTTGTTATCATCGACTGGATTTGGAACTTCAAGCGGTAAAGTAGCATGGTTACTATTTTTGTCTTCGATACAATAATTTTATATATTTTCTTGTCTGCAATCGAATTTTATTTAAAAAATCCAAAACTATTTTCACGCTGCACAGCACATGGGAGGAATTTACTACCAACGTAAGTTCTCGTAGTGAAATACAACATTTGTTTGGTCCTTTATGGATTGTATAGATCTCTTGAGAGTAAAATTGGAATATATCTGTGAATGCTAGAACTTTTTCACTGTTGTTGTGTTTGGTGTTCAAATCCATAAAAATATCATGTTCCTAATTTATTTCTCCGTGTGTGTGACAGGTTGCAGAACGCACGAGCCGAAAGCGTGAGGGGGGCCCGGCGATCGCCGGATGTCCGCCAAAGCTCGCTGCCGCGCATCACCAGTACACCACCCACGCCTAATAGGTAAGAATCTTCATCATTATAATTACCATCATCATCAACAGGATAATCGACAGATCCAATTTCATCTTTAATGGGACTCAACTATCGGGAGCATGTGGTGCTAAATTAACTTGAGTGAATAAATTCCCTCTCACAAAGAGGACACCTGTGTCCCAGCTGTGGGAAAATTAAAAGGCTGATGATGATCAAATAATGCTTGGTTTGGTTCGGTGATTTGTATATTTGATCGTTGATGACATGTTTACAGATTATTTTGCATCGTTACTGTCGAATTAAATTTTACCATGTAACTTAAAACTAAAAACTGAAAGATACTAATGTCATTTTTCATTTCCTAGGATTGTTGATTACCTTGCTCCTGAATCGCCAATGAACGTGGATGAAGACCTTCTACTGGAGCTTCTGTTTAAAATATGACAACGGCAGTTATTCAACGGACACTATCCATTCCCTAAACTATGTTCATTTCCATTCTCTCTTCAATTTTCCTTTATCCTTGATTTACAAGTCGAAATTTTCTGTTGGAGTATGTTGTGATTCTTTTACATCGAGTATATCAAATTACGCGTTTACACCAAATGCCTTTCACATTATCAAATATACTGTCTGATCTACAACGTAAGCTAATTCCACAAAACAGGTTTCTTATCGGAGTTGAGAAGTTACACAAGCCTTGTCTGTTTGAAATGTTTTAACAATTATTTTGTGTATCGTATTTTATTGAAGACGATACGAAGACTTTTGACTATCACGTTTCGCCGTTATGTTTTCATTTTCTAAAGTAAAACACCATCGTTATGATTCGATACCATTTCAGTTTATTGGTATGATTGAACGGATTAAAAGTGGCTAAATCGTTGTATTCGTTCTTGTAAAGCAGTCTCCGCAGTTCCATCTGCGCATAATAATAAACGGATTATAGCAACGCGTGTGAATCTAGGAAGTAATTATATTTTCCTTAGAAATGACTTGTTCAGAGTTTAGATTTCGATTTATTCTTTATTTTAAACTCTTCAGGTCATAGACAGGGTTATATTTAGTATAAATTTTATCGTATTTGTATTATATTTTCATAATGTATTTTTGAGATATTTGTTTAGAACATTTATTGGAATCATATTTTTGAAAACTCTAAATTGGATGTAAAGTAATTAAACCTAGATCATCAAACGTATTGGCTGAAAAAAAATCGTAAGACTTGAGGCAAAATTTTTGAAAATTCATTAAGTGTCTACAAAAATGATTGCGTATCGTTTGGCTTTTGCGATTCAAGTCAATTGCAAACGATTTGATAATGAATTTTAATGTGAAACATTGAGTTGGTTTATTTGCTTCGAACTTTAGATCGAGTCAAAACTTAAATTCTATTCTATGAATCGTTTCAGCAATGGAGTTTAAAATATGTAGGTTAAGTACAAATTCAAATTATTAAAAAGCCACTGTTCTTATAAAGTAGATGCACTTAGCGTATAATACAATAAACCCGACGAGCTGTGAGTATTTTGAGATTTTATCGTATTTAAGAGAAATAAAAGTAATTATGCAGTTAGTTTCAGTCGAAAGTTTACGATAGGTTTCATTCCAGCCTAAATAGTTTTAATTCTTTTAGTCTATGCAGTGAAGATGAAGCCTTAGATATCATCGAACATATTCTACGATCTTTGGGACTCCCTTTAGATTAGATCTAATCTTATGAGAGACCTTCGACCGTGTTATCAATAGTTTGTTTTCTATTTGTTCTTCGTCTTCTTCTTTCGCCACGATATCGTTAAGTTGGTATTCCTCCTCCCCTAGTTCCTATTCCAATAAGTGCGGATCCTTTACTATGTCTATTCATCGACTATCCACATCTACTCTTAGTTCTTTAGATAGTAAACTTTTGTTTTAGATCCTCATTATGCTTACGCCATACTTACCTAGCGTTCATGAAGAAATAAGGTTGTGCACCACTTAAATATAGAAAATAAAAACCTAAATATTCCCTTTTTCTGAATTCTCTGATATTTTAATGTAGTAAACATAGTAAAGTTTTATAGTATAAGAAATAATAGAATAATCATAGCTTAACCATAAGAAGACGTGCTACAGTCGAGATATTTTCGATTCGTATTTTTATAAAGCAAAAGTTTCGAACGAATAAGGACGCTTTGCTTGAGCAGGGCCCTGGTACCTTGAGTTGTCAAACTTTCTTCTACTATCTCTTTTGACTTTCTTTCTTTCATTTAGTTATATGATATTTTTAGTAGATTTTGACTTAGTTTGTCTTCCAAATTCTTACTCTTTCTGTAATTTTTAATTCGATTGTTCGTACATTCCGATATATTCCTGTTTATTTTGATTTTGAGAGGCCCAGAGTTGAAAAAGTAGGTAAAAAAGGTTGGTTGATTCGCAGCGAAAGTTTAATTTTTTCTCCGTTCAATGTCGAGCGGCGTTTTGTTGAGAATGAACCAGCGTTTTTTCGGTTAGTGGTAAAATAAACACGCGACGAGGATTGAGAAAAACCGTCCAGTTGTGGCGGCTTTTGCAGCCTCCGGTAGCGAACGGCAGAAGTCGCAAATATCGCGGGTTTGCTAACACTTGGCGTGGTGGCACGGCGAGAGACTCGCGCGGAGCGGCCGGGGGCGCACTAATACAACACGTATATTTCATATTTTTGGATCGCTAATTTTAAGATGTTATATTTATATATGTATATGTAGTAATGGCGGATACGATACCAGTATTTCGAGATGTATTGCGCCAAAAGTTTTGATGTATTAATTTTCCATAAAAGTTATTCTATCATTTCTGTCTTAATTTTCGAACAAATAGTTCGCGTTTAGCTAGTGGTCATGCGTATACTTATATTTATAGATAGTGAGCACGATTGCTTCTGGAGCGCTGATAAAGTTGTTAAAATGCGAAACTATGGGGAAATATGAAATAACAAATTAAATAAATATTTTTCTCAAAAACGCAAAACCTCGGAAAGCAGTAATATTTTTGTGGTGGAATAAACTCCGATTTGTAAAGAAAGAGTATTTTAATATCCACGCGATCGTCACAATACAGTTGCAATATAGATGCTTCTTAGTGCCACCGATAACTGTGTCCTTTTTAATATCCTATCTTTTTTTTAGTAAAATGTATAAATTACTTGAAAAAATGCCAAAAACTTACCTAAAAAGTTATAATCAATTTTGTTGGCTTTTTTATAAAATAAATGTCAATTACATAAAATAGTAAAAAAATAAATTATTTTTTGTAAAAAAAGATTATGAAACAAACTCTTAACATACTTTACAATGTTATTTCTTTTATTTTTACTAAAGAACGAAAGCAATAAACTTTTTGAGGATAATAAAAGCGGCACACTTACGGCGAGGCTTAGTCACTGACCACAGCTAAAAGATAGTGCACTAGAAGTAGATATAGTTAGATAAATTACTATTATATGAAATAATAAATAAAAAAAACTTGAAATCTATACATAGAATTTAAAACTAAAAGTTTATCTAATACTTTTTATTATTATATTATAAGAAGCTTGTTCACACATTTTAACTTCATATTTAGTAAGTATTCCTAAGACTAAAAGATAGAAATTGTTACTAACTGGTACTGGAATGAGATATTAGTGAGATTACGATTGGGTTTCTTTTTATGTTTTAGGGTGGGCCGTAAATAGTTGAGCTTTATGAATTTATTATGCTGTAGGTACTTTTCTTTCGAAAAAAATGTGATAAAAATATTGCGAAAAGGCATTGATTTTTAGCGTCTATGATTTAATGTAGTACTAAGTTACATAAGTCTGTTGTTTATGCGATGTCTGGTAATGAATTTATTCGCGTTAGCTTGCGTATACTTTTGTAGAGGCGCATTAATTTAGTTTTAGTCATTTTATCTTTTTATATTAAAACACATTTTAATTTGAAAAGGTTCGTAAATTGTTCATAATGAATGGCTAAAACTAATGTTGATCACCTCTGTGTAAAAAAACATTTTTTTAATCAAAATGAGCCTGCCTAAAGTATATTGCATATCACTTAGATACTTACTTAATTATAACTTTGACGTTTTCGACACTCGCGTATGATATGAGTTGTATTTTTTTATAAAATGCTAGATCACTAGAAATTCATTTAATAATAATATTTATAGCTGCTAAAATCATTTTCGTGGGATTGTAATAATATTTTGAAATGCATTTTAGTCAAGTTTGAGTATATTTTAGGTAAATATTTTGGTCAAATATTACCAAAAAATAAACATTTTTAAGGTCTATTAAAATAATAATTAATTTAATGCAATAGTGATACAGCAGTAATTCCATATTTTTAAGTTACCTAAGCCCTATTCATTTTTATTGTATTATATATAATTTATACAAATGTAATTATATTTTATAAATTTTCCAAAAGTCATTACAATCCTATATTTTATAGCTAGCTACTAGTATTATTGCTTGATAAAATAATTTATATAAATAAAGAGCGTTTGATAACGAATTTTATGATGTTATTTAATTTTTTAATTAACATAATTATTTATATGCAATTTTAAGCGTTGTATGTAAGTTTTTCTTTAATTTCAATATTAGCAAAAGTAAGAAAATATTGTTACGTACTGCCAGTTTCAAGGTTTCTAAGACACCAAAATATGGAGAGATGAATGAATGAGGACTGTCCAGGTGAACAGCTTAGAATCTCTTTTTATAGTTCATCTTTCGTAAAAAAATGTTGTATGAATTATAATTGAATAAAATAATTACGTGAATTGTATTTTAAACATCTATTTTAATAGGTAATGTAAAACTTGAAAATGAGTTGTAAATAATTTCTAAAGAAGAAAATGTCGTATTTGTCAAAATATTAATTTTATCCGTCAGTGATTTTTCTTTAAATTTTAATTTTGTAGGTATTTTGTGTGAACTGTAAATAAACAATATTGTTCCTAAGTATTTATAATCGTAATTAATCATGTATTTATTTCTTATGAATGTATTCAATATGTAATAATGATTTTATGAATGTATTCAATATGTAATAATGATTTTATGAATGTGTATTGATTTCAAAGTTTATTTTCACTTATATTTTTAAGAATTTATATATAACTAATATAAGTTAACATTTTCAAAAAATGTTATTGTTTAAAGAAGGTTTATAATTTTAGAAAAGAATTCAAAATGTTATCAGCTAAGGGTACATGTTTAATTTGTTTAAAAATTTTTAATTTTAGTTTTCGTAATATTTATTTAAGTACTTAAATGATAGTAAATTGTTTATCGGTTTGTATAATATTCTGAGATGATGGACACGAGAGTGCATGAACACGATCTGTTGGATAAGTGTACTTTGAACAAAAAATAATCTTCCTTTGTAATTATTATAATCTATAAACACTACAAAATTGTGATTCAAAGCAATTTAAATATTACTGCTGATTATAAATTTGTGTTTTATTTCAACAAACCCTGTATAGAATATATTCTACCGTACCACATGATGTGATACTATGTGTGATGAGATGACAGACAACCAAACCAAAAAAAATGCAACAGAGCCAAGAAACATAAAGACTAGAATATAAATTGTTATATATGTCACAAACTGATTTTAAGAGTCATGACTTAATGGGCAGTGTGGGTACATTGATACCGTACGCAGAATGGTACCGTCGGCATTGGGGTGTTGCAGACCAAGTAATTATTTACTGGATAATCAACAACCCAATGAACAAACCAATCAAAACAAACCGTTCAGTCACGTCAGTGTTATTCAAACCAGTATAACTAGCCCCCCTAGCCAAGTTGCAAACGTTTCGTATCGAATCTCTTTCTACAATCGTTGATTCCTTATATTCGTATGGTCTGAAACGTGACTTAACGTTCTTATGTGTCATTCCCATACATTGATTTGTTTTCTACTATCATTATCGATTGTAGATTGTCAACTTGGCTTAACAGGTGCTGGTCTCTTATTAAATTTAAAGTACTACGAAGTACTCAACGTCAACGTCATACTACAGAGATGCGGTCAACTATGCCAGGCAATTAATTATTTATCAAATTAACATCCACGATCAATCTACATAGCATAAGACCAGACTGCAGAAATCTGCAAGAATCAGGGTTTTTTATTAAGCTTAATTTTCATGAATTTTCTTGATAGTAGAATATCCAGCCTATTTATTATTTTACTTTTGACACATTGTGTGGATTAGCATGGTGTTGGTGGTTGTTTAACGACTGCCGCGTCACTCCCACACAAATGACTCGTGCGACTCGTTCCTAATACGACTAGTGGATCTATGAGCTGTAGACTACGTGGGTCGTGAGAAAACATACATTTAATTATCGAACCAGCTCTCATATTGTTAAGTAGGTGCGTAGGGAGAATTGAAACAACTGACAGCTGATAGCACACTGGTTTATTGTCAGGTTAGAGCAGTGCAGAGAAGCAACCCACGCACACATACACAATGTCGACATACACATATATAACATTTCCTCCCCTTATTTGACCAAAAATGTACCAACGTGCACAAATACAAGATTTATAAGTAAATAAGTACAGACTATAGCTACACGAAAGGTCTGTAATCTACCCTGTGAATGTTTCTCAAAAGTCTGTCTGGATTCCTCGAAACCGGATCAGACACAACAGCTGCGTTCGCAGATGGTGGTGTTTGCTGATTTGCCTCATGAATTTCCCTCCCCGCGGGACTCTGTCCCTGAAGGTTGACAGTCGATGGCTCGTTATGGCAGCTGTTGAAGTCGTCAAGGTCATGCTGGTGTTGTGGCCGTTGTGAAACATTCCCCTTGTTACCTTTATACAATATTATTTGGTTCTTATGCTTCTTAGCATCATACGACGAACTCAAATCTTGAATAAGGTAAAGTACTTTACCCAGTCTCCTTTTAATAATACCTCTGCACCAATGATATTTAACATTGTTTATGAACTTTTTGTACATTACATTATCCCCATTATCCTGGCTGAAACAATTGTTTATTATATCGTCCACATAATTTTATTTGCGAACACTGTTGACGATGAACATTATTAGTAGGGGTTGTGAGTGAGGCCGCCGGCGTTTTCGGATTGATTAAGTCTAACCGTGACCTCAACTTGCGGCCAAACACTAGCACAGCTGGTGAGAACCCCGTGACAGAATGGACTGAATTCCTATAGTCAAATAAGTATTTTAATATTTTTAACTTGCAATCACTTTTACTGCGCGAAGAGATAGCACATGACTTAATGCCCTTTTTCACGATTTTGACGAAACTTTCCACTTGCCCGTTACTTTCTGGATTGTAGGCTGGTGACGTCAAATGGTCGATGCCATTTCTTGTACAAATTTTTTTAAACTGAAATGACGTAAACGCGGTCCCATTGTCACTTACTATTGTATGTGGTAGGCCGTACTTGGACATAAAGTCGTATAGCTTTCCTACGACGGTTGTGGAAGTTGTTGACATAGTAACGTCGTACAACTCCACCCATTTGGTGTGCGCGTCTACTACCACGAGAAACATTTGATTATTCATCGGCCCTAGGAAATCAATGTGTATCCTATAGAATGGCAATGGTGGGTACCACCACGGGGCAATCGGCGTTCGCGGCGGGGAGGGGCGCAACTGTTGACAGATATCACACGAGTTGATCATTGCCTCCAAAGCCGCGTCAACCCCAGGAAAACCAAAATCGTGACCTTCACAATGCCCAAATGCGAATTATGTAACTCGTGTAAAAGTTTTAAACGCCACGTTACTGGAAGAACTACCTTATGTCCTCTCATAAGACAACCATTTACGTATGATAGTTGTGTCCTACACAAATAATAGGGCTTAATACTTAAATCCGACAATAAATGTCGAGGCCAACCATATAAATATATTTAATTACTTTCGTTAAAATGATATACTTGGCAGTTTCATTTCGCAATTCGTCCAGTGTCACTGGCATACTGCCTTCAACCACAAAGCTAACGTAAGTGGCCCGGTCGATAGGCGCCGCGTCGGCAGCGGCATGCGCGCCCGCGCCGCTGTCTCTCCGCTCTTCTGTCTGTTCCGGCTCGTGACGTAAACTCGCTCGTGACAAATAATCTGCGTTGTTATCGGCACTCCGAACGTACTCGATCGTGTAATTATATGCGCTTAAAAACATTGCATATCTTTGTAGCCTGTTAGCCATTTCCAAAAATAGAAACCAAGGGTTTGTGGTCGGTACGTAATACAAATGGTTCGGATCTGCCATATAAATATTGATGATAACGCTTTACCCCAAATATAATCGCTGTGGCTTCTTTCTGTATTTGCGAGTATCGTTTTTTGGCTGACGCGAGCGTGCGGGACGCGAATGATATGGGTCGTTCTAACGTATCATTACCTACTTGTGATAAAATAGCGCCTAACCCGTGTGGCATCATGCATCTACCGACAAAATGATTATAGAATTTGGGTCAAAATGTGTTTTCACTTGTGCTGATGTTAAGCATTTTTTTATTTCATTGAATGCATTCTGATGAATTGTTGTCCAATGCCACTTAACTCCTTTCTTTAATAAATCATACAAAGGACTGAGTATGCTTGATGTTTGTGGAACAAAATACCGATAGTAGTTAACAAGTCCTAAAAATGATTGTAAAGTGTTAACATGAGTAGGTAGGGGAGCGTCAACAATTGCCTTTACTTTTGACGGATCTTTCTTTAGTCCGTTCTTGTTGATTACATACCCTAAATAACGTATTTCGTCTTAAAAAAAAACACATTTGTCCTTTCGCAATGTTAGTCCCGCGTCTTGAAGTCTTTTAAGAACTTTATGTAGTGTATGTATCTTTGGTTTTTGCTGTTATTAATACGTCGTCTAACAGGCATAACACACCGTCCAATCCGGTCAAAACCGTTTCCATTGCGAGCTGGAAAATAGACGGTGCGCTCGACAAGCCGAATACAAGACGCGTGTATTTGAACAATCCCCGGTGAGTGTTAATACAGGTTATGTTTTGTGACTCATCATCAAGCAGAAAATGATTGTAGGCCATCGACAAATCAATTATCGAGAACTGCTGGCCACCGTGTAATTTAGAAAATAATTCATGAATGGTTGGCAAGGGATATTGTTCTATTATTAATTGCTTGTTAATGGTCACTGAATAATCCGCACATAATCTGACTGAACCATCTCGTTTGAGTACGGGCACTATAGGTGATGCATAGTCCGAATGTTTACCGGGTTTTAACAACCCTAGGTCTAGTAACCGTTCTATCTCCTTTTCGAATTTGTCGCGCAGAGCAAACGCAATGGGACGCGCTTTCAAAAATACCGGTTTTGCATCATTATTTAGTTTTAATTTTACGTTATAGTTTTTGAAAGCGTCCATCTTGTCTGAAAAGACTTCAGCGAACTGTATTTGCAACCATCATTAAGCAAATTAACTTGAGCTAATTTTAATTTGAATATTGATATGAAATCGCGCCCTAGTAGCGGTGCGCCGCCGTGACGTATAATGAATACATCAAGCGTGTGTGTGCGCTGTATATATGATAGCGCTGGTAAATGAAACTAGCACCACAGACAAAATCAAACATCAAAAAGGCACATGACATAACGGAAACACGAATTATGTATTGTTATTGTAAAGATTTATTGTTATTTGAGTAATATTTTAAAATCAAAAATGGAAGGTAGATCACTAACTGTTGGTTTGTTTAAATAAAATGATTGGTAGCTAAATCCGTTAAAAATATTTGTAAAAAGTGTTATAAATTACTAATCAAATAATATACACAATTACTGTATTTTACAAACCTAAATCTATAATTAATTGATAAACGAATGTCACCGGATGTTGTTGCTGTGTGACGTCTTGTCATTTGTTTAAACGTATAAAAAGGCTGGTTCTAGTCGAAATAACTCAGTATTGAATTGTATTGAACTGTGCACATCTCATTATAAAATTAAGTTGTGAGACTTACTGTTGGTGTGAGTAATAAAAAGTGTATACAAGATGTCTGATTGTTATCATTTGAGGACCCTGAGTACGCCCGCTCTTACATATATGTTATTGCTAAACGCACATAGCCTGCGCAATGCATTTGGTTACCCGTGTAACTATAAAATCTCTAGTGTGACGTATGCAATGGTACACTCGCAAATAACTTTTTGTAAGTACCCTCAGATATGACTGTCACAGCTGATCCACTATCAATTTGAAATTTGAAATTTTGACCGTTTATTGTGAACGTTTCTGTCATAGGTTCCCCCCGAGCTGAACCAATGTTATAAAGCGACTTACCATCATCATCCTCGCTCACATCCCCCGATGACACATAGTTCATTTGATTGCACATCCTACGCAAATGCCCTACTTTGTTGCACTTTTTACACTTATAATTCGCGAACCGACATTGAGACGATTTGTGATTAGCCCGACCGCACACCGAACACTTTTCTTTCGCGGCACTATTTCTCGAGTTGTCCTTTCTTCTTTGTCTATTTTGTCCTTTCGTAATCTTGAACACCTGCACCTGCTCTGCTGATGTAGAAGCAGTAGCAGCAACACCCACACCCGCGCGCGCGCATCTTGTGCTCTCTGCTAACTCCACCGCCTTCGCCAAGCTTAAGGTCTCCAAGTTCTGCGCAAACAGTTTCTCCCGTTCTTAACCCGCTACCATCCCCATCACAAATCGGTCACGCAGCGCCTCCTCAACATTGCTGAATCCACAATGTGCCGTCAGGCCTCGTAACCTCGCTGCCCATTGAGTATATGTCTCGCCGGGCTGCTGCGAAGCTGCATAAAAGTTGTATCGCTCACTGAACCCGCAACGTTTCGGAGTGAAGTGGTTATCCAATAACTGCACTAGATCCTCATATGGCACCTCTTGTACGTCTTTGGGCAGGGCTAAGTCTGCTGCCAACTTGTTGGTACCATCGTTGAGTGCGCTGAGAAGTATGGCTCGCCATCTGGTTCCCGCCGCATCATTTTTCGCATCGATGTTGTTAGCTATGAACCACTGCGTGATAAAACCTATGTATGTCTTCCAATCATTAACATAATGATCGAAAGTAGTTAAAATTTCACAAAATGACTGTGCCATTTTTCAACAAAGGATTCCTTTTTTTTTTCGATTGTGAGTAAACTCGTCGCCACTGTTAAGGCGTAGGGAAAATTGAAACAACTGACAGCTGATAGCACACTGGTTTATTGTCAGGTTAGAGCAGTGCAGGGACGCAACCCACGCAAACATGCACAATGTCGACATACACATATATAACACATATAATTAACAAAACAAAATTTATGGATATCCGGACATACGAAAGCATTTTGGTCAAAGCTGCAACGAAGATGCTTCGCGCTCGCTCAGTCAATTACTGACCCTCGAGAGTTCCATCTCTTGTTTCAAGATTATGGTATGGTTGAAGAGATACCCAGAAACACTAGATAAGTGGTATTCGATCAACGAAAGCGTCGTGGTAGCGAAATATTATTGTCAAGCGCTATGGAAATGTCAATTGGTCAATCCCTTATTAAATGTTAATCCCATTTTGGTATTTCGATAGTCGCCATCGCTGATCAATTGATAATGTCTAGAATCCCTGATTGCTGGTGGAATCGATTATAATCAATGAGACCTTTATCTTTTTTTCACTATTACGTATATATGGCATCATTGATTCTAATGTACATATTTGTGAGAAATTTATGGCAGTACTAACATTAAAAGTACCTAGTGTTTACAACACTCTATCAAAACGTTGCGGTAGCGATTGACAAAAATGACAAGTGCAATCGAAATATAATTTTATTTTTATTAAGTAAAACTAAAAGTTTTCTGGCCAATAAATTTCCATGTATACACAAATTTACATTTATTTATGTAGGTGAGAAAAAACTGACCAAGTGCGAGTCTGACTCGCGCACAGAGGTTTCCGTATAAACAGCTACATTCACCAAAATACATAGGTAACATTACCAACGATCATTAACAATGAAAGCAACGAAAATTATTCTAACGAAGGGACAAACTTACCTTTTCCGTTTGGAAACTGTTGTCACCATATATCAATATACTTCTTTTTTTACTTTTCCAAGTACATTTTATAAGTTAGTCAACTATTACTCGTAAACTTGTAAAGCCTACATAGATGTGATAGTTTTCCTTTTAATTTCGTTATATATGCTACAGCCGTGAGTTTTTCAAAAATCCAAAAGCAACCATTTAGCTGGCACAGGGGACGGACACTTGAATCGAAAAATGATTTTCACAGACCATTAACATTTTTGAATGGCCTATCCAGCGATATCCCATCGCCATGGGATAGGCGAGAAAAAAACAACAGCCACGCTTTACGTGTACAGGAGGTAGAAGAGAAGAGAGAGAAAAAAGTTGTTACATGGTTTTATTTTACCACTTTTGAGTCGTTTTCGTACCAAATTATAACTTTCTAGTCCTAAGAGTCTCTGAGCTTAGCTGAGGATGGCCGGATAGACGGACATGGCGAAACTATAAGGGTTCCTTGTTGACTATGGAACCCTAAAAAACGACTCAAAAGTACAAATATCTTCAAAAATTATATTCTTGTTAGAATTGAATTTCAATCAAGGCACCTCTTAAAGCATAATAATATGTATTTATTAGGGAATATGATTGTCACAATTCGCTTCTTGGGATAGCAATTAAGTAATGGCTGTCTTTACTTTAAATACCCTGTAGTTACAAAAGTACCTAATTTAATTCAAATTATTTCAACATAGTCGTAACGATCGATTCCTCTTAATGGCTTTCTATAAATACTGTGGTATCGTCGAGAATATTATCATTCTCTTCAGAAAACGCTAGTTTGTCTGTGCTTCTTTAGATACTTTTTGTACCACTAACAACGCTGCAACATGAACTTTCAATCTGGTGCCAATACGAGTACATTCCGTGGTGACTTTGTAAGTTTTCATTCATATATTTATTGGCATAGCCAAGTGTCCCATTTGACGTAGAGTGGTTACCACCGCCCGATATGTTTCTGCAATATCAATAGTATCACAGTCAAATATTTTCTATGTTTTTTTTCACAAAGAGCTCTGTGTCTGTTGTTCTGGGAGATTATTGTCTTTGCCACACTCTATTATCTCTTTTGTCCATTTTTTATCAATGCTTTAAACCGTATTTGTTCTCTCTAACACATTACTTCTATTTCCAGGAGAATCAAACCAACACACCGACAACTGCGAATTCGCCGAAATTTGTCTATGGGACGAAAAGTCTGCAGTATACGCAGAACCCGATACACGCTCATGAGGCGTGGAAATATTGTCTCCGAATACGTGAGAAAGCGGTTGTCAAATGCACTAATTGTTCTTGTCATCAGCGGCGTTAATCTTATACCATACAATTTAAAATTTAATTACTTTTCAAAATAAAATGTTTTTATGTGACAATTATTGTTTTATTTTTAATACCGGTGATATATAAGATATAAATACTTTCCTCATCTCATGACATGTTTGTTTCAAAATATTATTAGCAATATTTTTCTATTCTCGTCCAAACTAAGGAGAAAGAATTACACAAATACACACACAAACATCACTCACGGCAAAACACTGTAAGGCTTTGATTTCGGATTATCGAATAACTGCACATACATAAATTGGACCAATTTAGTCACAAAATGATTAATTTTAACTTTGTTTTAATTTTATCATCATTGTCATCTTATTGATAGTAAGTTTCCTTCAACACATCTAGGCTCGATTCTTTGAAAAGATTGAACTAAATATAGAAGTGATTTGCCGAGCCTGTGGTGTTGGCAGACGTCATGAGATTAAATTTTAATTCTAAAGACATACCCAACTAAAGGTTATATTATTAGGTACCTAAAATTAATCCGTAGAATACGTTAAATAAAACTCAGCCTCCCTCAGTGGGTATCATGAAATTAAATATTGTTCTAAATTTATAAAGGCGATTAAATAATCTGACATGTCATGAAGTCAGATCGGTTAACCGTAGCAAAAGTCAGTTTTCCCATATGTGAATTTATTAATGTATGTACTTATGTACCTAAATATATAAAAAAAAAAAAAAATTAGGCCCCCACAATATGGCACCCAAAATCCGCCATTTTTCTATTATCCAATTTTAATGTAGCCTATGACTCTCGCAGGGTTAAGACGCATCGATTGACGTATGAATCATCAAAATCGGCCAACGCGTTTGGTCTCTGGAACGCCACACAGGAACAAACATACATACATACATACATACATACTTACATACATACATACATACATACATAGACTGATAAACACATTACCCTCCTTCGACTGTCGGGTAAAAAGTAATGAATGTTATAAGTTTATGAAGTCGATTCAATAATCTTAGCTGACATGAGGTCAGATAGGTTAACCGAACTATAAATAGGGCTGTTGTCCCATTCGAGGTGTGCGAAGAAACTAAGCGGTGAAGTAAAGCTACGACATGATGTGTCTGTTTACACCATAGCTAAATTTGATAGCGGAGCGGGATAGCTATATAAAGATAGCCCTTTAACTGCATTGCGTCTTGTTTCTTCATTACTGAGGGTCGTGATGCCCCCGTCAGGAGATAAAATTTTCTCTTATGATGTTTCTTCATCTGTGTCTGTCCTTGGCGTCATGAAGTGCATCGTACAGCTGAGTGTTGAGCGTTGCAGGGATTTGGTCAGATCGTCTGATCGGGCTGCATTCCTCGGCCTCTTCCGTTCGACCTTGCCAGTGATCATCAATTTCTCGAGGTTATGGCCATCTTTTCGGGCAATAAGTCTGTATGCGCTAATTATATTGTCACGTAAAATTCTTGTTGTTAATTTCGCAACAATATTCTTGGGCCTGTTATTCTGCGCAGCGTGAGGAACACGGTGTATAGAGACAACATCCTCTTTCCAGATATTGTATCCAATCTGCTTACCCATACTTTCGAGCAAGTCAACGAGATTCTCATTCCGTCTTTCAGTTATGTTAGATATTTCTATGTTGCACTGTCTTGCTTGCTGCTCCAGCAAGTCTATTTTCGCCTCTAAGTCCAAGACAGTCTTTCCGTATTGTGTATTTGTTTCCGAGGACATATCACCCATTCGTTTTCTGAGATCATTATACTGGTCGGTCATGAATTGATTAGATTCCTTTAGATCGGAAATTTCCTCTGATAACTTTGCGCACTGTGACACAATTTTTGACTGCTCCGTATGTAAATATCCTACCTAGCTCTTTCTTAATTTCAATTTTATACTGGTCCAAATCACTTCTTAT
Organism: Orthosia gothica; assembly: GCA_949775005.1. Lineage (NCBI taxonomy): Eukaryota > Metazoa > Arthropoda > Insecta > Lepidoptera > Noctuidae > Orthosia > Orthosia gothica. The sequence continues at coordinate 13,709,643 of OX459050.1, read as the reverse complement.
ATTATTAATATTCTGATTTATTTTCTAGAAATTATTATTCATATCCTGGCGCCAGTCCTTAAATGTTTTCAATAAATCAGATTTAAAGCCATGAAACATATCTAAAGCTTAATTTTCCGGTGTTTTACGCTTCCTGCTAGTGATAATTTGAGAGAATTCCGGTGTTGAAGGTATGTCCGGGTTAGATGAGCTTTGTTTATTCGGTGAACGCATTATGTAAAACTTCATGTTCAGTCGTTTATAATAATTACGTTCTTTTACTAGCAAAGTTGCAGGTTTTAACTTTTAGAAAGATATGACTATACTTAATTTTAATCATGTTTTATCTGAGGACACGACGATGCTCCAAGCAAGTCAAGCAAACAAAGGTTCAGCAGTACCATCCTTTTCTCGAAGACATTCAGAACATTTTAGATCCTCCCATAACTTCGTTGTAGATTATGTTAGAAGCCTGAATTAATGTTAGAGAGCATAATATAACAAGGCATATCCCCAAATACTATTCAATTTTAAAGTATAGTTTGAAAAGGCTTGCAAGACCAAGTTCCTTAATTTCATCATTCGCGGACTCACTCACCGATCATCAAAATTCTAAGGTACGTTTAGTTGACTCACAAGCTTCAAATTATGAACACAATTAGTGTTTAGCATATATAGCAAGGAAAACTAAACGATCCCGCAATTACAGTCCTGTTTCCTAGATATACCAAATACATTTAGTAACTTTGAAATCCTATAAAATGTAGACATGCAATTTATATGCGATTACAAAGTTAATTTAACAGTTCATATTATTTTACCCCATAACGGCAAAGCAAAAGGGAGGGTTTATTGTTATGTACAGTACAGTGATCGTATGCTACTTTGCAGAATGTGTTGTTTTGTTACGGTAGGAGTCATACGACCACAGTTATCCTCTTATCAACACGATGAATTTGTATTAAATATAATAAAAATATATACATGTAAGTTGTTTATTTAAGGTTACACTAGTCAAAAATTCTTCCATACAAACGTAGTCTAGAGATTACTCTACTGTTCGACGATGTACGTTCAAAAAGAAAATGATATCAATTTGTCTCATCATTATCTAGTCCTGTTTGGAAACAAAAATGTAAAAAATATATATATTTGAAAGTTATGAGCGTCGAAAGTCCCATATTTCAACACTAATTTTAACGCATCTTTGGGCGGAAATAAATACCATACATAAGAAGAAGGAAAAATGCAAAACGGACTCCATACAGGGATAGATTAGTAATTCAACAATGCAAATAATGTTATTTTATAAATATACGTTTAGTTGTTTTTTCATGATATCTGGACTCCCAAAGGTCTGTTTATAAAATTTCGCGCGCTCGTTTTCGTCCTAAATCATCATCCATTTCGATACAAATTTCCAAAAGTGCTAATTCGTATGCGAACTAGCTTCTAACTGCTCATCACAGCATCTATTTCTTTCGCACGTGTTGTCGGATAAGATAGCATGAATTTTAACCCCGCGCACAAAATAGTTCGTGCCGTCGACTAGTTCAAACTTAATAGCCGATATATATGTAATAACTGATTCAGATGAGAATATTTTGTTGTTTCATACTTCTTAGAGCGTGATTTTTCAGTAGTCGGGTTGAAACCCGAATTTGAAAACTAAAGTCTTTCATTTTATTTTTATCCATCGACTCGAGAAGAAGAAGAAGCAGTAGGTTAGTACAGTCAGATGATAACGGTGACGTAAGATCCAAAAATTATAAAAGGATCTTTGGCATATACCTAGAGACGCCTGGTAATCTAAAAGCATGTTAGAAAATCATGAAGATGAAAGAAATATAACCCTCATGACATTATTATGTTGACTTGGTGGATGGAGCAAAGGGTGGGCAGAAGCAGTACTCGTTGTAAGAACTTTTAAGCTTTTCCAGGAAATAAAATTAATTGAGGCCACTGACTTATAATGCAGAGAATTACTCGAAATCATCCGCCTGCACTTATCTTCAAGTTCTCTCTTTAGTAAAGAAACGGCGAATTAATGAATACACATGTATGAAAAATAAGGCATGTTACGGCGAGGCGTTTTCAATACATAAATACTGAAAATAGTTTTTTTACTTAAGCGTATCTTTATATATCCTCCTTAAACTTGTGTCATTAAAAACCCTCGCCTTCGGCTCGGCCTTGTTAATGACAGCTCGTTTGCAATAACCTACTTTCCACCCTTGTATTACAATGTACTATTTCCGTTTGGCAACTGTTGAAGTAAATTGATGTATGGGGAATACATCAATTTACTTCTTTTTTCAATTTCGTTTTTGTATGGGGAATATATCAATTTACTTCTTTTTTTACTTTTCCAAGTACATTTTATAAGTTAGTCAACTATTACTCGTAAACTTGTAAAGCCTACATAGATGTGATAGTTTTCCTTTTAATTTAGATATATACGCTACAGACATGAATTTTTCACATATCCAAAAGCAACCATTTAGCTGGCACAGAGGACGGACACTTGAATCGAAAAATGATTTTTACAGACCATTAACATTTATGAATGGCCTATCCAGCGATATCCCACACCATGGGAGAGACGAGAAAAAAAAACAGCCACGCTTTACGTGTACAGGAGGTAGCCAAAAAATTTGTTACATGGTTTTATTTAACCACTTTGACGTCGTGATAAATATGTATATGCATACCAAATTATAACTTTCTAGTCCTAAGAGCCTCTGAGTTAAGCTGCGGACGGCCGGATAGACGGACATGGCGAAACTATAAGGGTTCCTTGTAGACTATGGAACCCTAAAAAACGACTCAAAAGTACAAGTATCTTCAAAAATTCAATTCTTGGTAGAATTGAATTTTAATCAAGGCACCTAATAAAACATAATAATATGTATTTATTAGGGAATATGATTATCACAATTCGCTTCTCGGGATTGCAATTAAGTAATCGCTGTCTTTACTTCAAATACCCTGTTGTTACAAAAGAACCTAATTTAATTATTATTATTTCAAAATGGATGAAATTTTGCCCCAAAATCTCGAGAAAGATATATGGCGACTTACGATAATTTTATTTTATGGACAAAACAAATTTCATTCCTTGATTTGTTTTAACTATTGCCCACAACTGTATTGAAAAACGTCGTGTGATACACGGGTGTGTAGGTTATTGCAAACTTGTGTCTTTAAAAACCCTCGCCTTCGGATTGGCCTTGTTAATGACAGCTCGTTTGCAATAACCTACTTTCCACCCTTGTATTACAATGTACTATTTCCGTTTGGCAACTGTTGAAGTAAATTGATGTATGGGGAATACATCAATTTACTTCTTTTTTTCAATTTCGTTTTTGTATGGGGAATATATCAATTTACTTCTTTTTTTACTTTTCCAAGTACATTTTATAAGTTAGTCAACTATTACTCGTAAACTTGTAAAGCCTACATAGATGTGATAGTTTTCCTTTTAATTTAGATATATACGCTACAGCCATGAATTTTTCACATATCCAAAAGCAACCATTTAGCTGGCACAGAGGACGGACACTTGAATCGAAAAATGATTTTTACAGACCATTAACATTTATGAATGGCCTATCCAGCGATATCCCACACCATGGAATAGACGAGAAAAAAAAACAGCCACGCTTTACGTGTACAGGAGGTAGCCAAAAAATTTGTTACATGGTTTTATTTAACCACTTTGACGTCGTGATAAATATGTATATGCATACCAAATTATAACTTTCTAGTCCTAAGAGCCTCTGAGTTAAGCTGCGGACGGCCGGATAGACGGACATGGCGAAACTATAAGGGTTCCTTGTAGACTATGGAACCCTAAAAAACGACTCAAAAGTACAAATATCTTCAAAAATTCAATTCTTGGTAGAATTGAATTTCAATCAAGGCACCTAATAAAACATAATAATATGTATTTATTAGGGAATATGATTATCACAATTCGCTTCTCGGGATAGCAATGAAGTAATGGCTGTCTTTACTTTAAATACCCTGTAGTTACAAAAGTACCTAATTTAATTCTTATTATTTCAACATAGTCGTAACGATCGATTCCTCTTAATGACTTTCTATAAATACTGTGGTATCGTCGAGAATATTATCATTCTCTTCAGAAAACGCTAGTTTGACTGTGCTTCTTTAGATACTTTTTGTACCACTAACAACGCTGCAACATGAACTTTCAATCTGGTGCCAATACGAGTACATTCCGTGGTGACTTTGTAAGTAATCATTCATATATTTATTGGCTTAGCCAAGTGTCCCATTTGACGTAAAGTGGCTACCACCGCCCGATGTGTTTCTGCAATATCAATAGTATCACAGTCAAATATGTTCTATGTTTTTTTTCACAATGACCTCTGTGTCAGTTGTTCTGGGAGAGCATAGTCTTTGCCACACTCTATTATCTCTTTTGTCCATTTCTTATCAATGCTTAAACCGTATTTGTTCTCTCTAACACATTACTTCATTTACCCTGAAACACAGGTTCAACCTAGTTCAGGCAAATAAGAAACTGTCATCTTTTTTTTTTTTAAGTTTAAGATATTTTATTGTAAAATGTGGCTTATGTTATAAATAAATAAAATAAATAAACGATACTTCTATTTCCAGGAGAATCAAACCACCACACTGACAACTGCGAATTCGCTGAAATTTGTCTATGGGACGAAAAGTCTGCAGTATACGCAGAACCCGATACACGCACATGAGGCGTGGAAATATTGTCTCCGAAAACGTGAGAAAGCGGTTGTCAAATGCACTAATTGTTCTTGTCATCAGCGGCGTTAATCATAATACCATACAATTTTAAATTTATTTACTTTACAAAATAAACAGTTTTTATTTGACAATTATTGTTTTATTTTCAATGCCGGTGATATAATATATGTCACGCCGAAGTACCTATGTATCGTAGGACCGCCATCATTACCCCCATTGCCTAGAGGCAATTCCTTTATTCTTGATAGGAACGGGTGAACTTCAATTACACACAATACTGGATTGAAACTCTCAAGAGCATTTATTTGACTTAGTTACAGACACTTTGAGTTTTCAAATGAACTTGAAGCTAAAACCACATCTTGTGGCTCGCTAGATCGCAAAGCCTCGGAGATCTAGCAAGAAACTCCAGAATACTCTTTTAAATCTTTACACAATCACTTTATGACAATTAGCGTTACATGTTTATTAGGTTTTCAAACATCTAATCAGTCAGCAGATTTATTAAACAGTTTTACAGTTATTATTTTTACACACACCGTGCACCGTACGCGCCATCCGCGTTCTAAGTGGGCGGGACCTCCATCCATATTGTTTTTGTTTAGACACTAATTATTTGGATAGTTGAGTAAAGTTAGCAAACAATACTAAAATACTGATCAGTTAATTATTTTAACATTAAACAACCTCAATACTCACAAATACAAAGTGGTTTGTAGTTTATTATTGAAATAGTCATCTAATAACAAAACTATTCAAGTTTCCGGTGATCTAACAATCTTACTAATTAGAAAGTTTCTCATTATTACATAGCTGTGTAAAATGGTCTTATGACTTCTTAGTATTTAATCATTTACTCAAATTTGTTTAGTTCTCGTATTAAATTATTAAATCTGGTTATTGGTCATAGAAATTATAACATCCGCCATTGTTTGACAACTTAATCTGAATAACATAATCAAACACATTTACTTAGTCAAATGTGCAATAGTTAAAATGAGAACAAATCCAAAAGTCCTACAATAAGTGTTCCTCTTTTATTTAAACATCTCGTATTAATTAAACATTGAAATTAGCATACGAATTATGAATCAATACTGATTCCACAGTGAGCCAATAGATGGCACTGAACTCAAAACCCAACTTAAATAGACATTGACACTTAAAATTACTAATTACTATTAATTAGGATAATAAATTAGCAAATTCACGCCTACGCGGCGACACGGCCATACTGGACCTAGCTGCGGGCTCTGCAGCTAGAGGTGTCCTCAGTCTTGTGTCCTCAGTCTCGTGTCCTCAGTCTCGTGTCCTCAGTCTCTGTTTCTTGGTTGTTATCTGTAGTAGCGGAGAAATATTTGTCGGCAGATTATTGTTGTTTATCATCCTACAGTATTAATTAAGTTTAGGATCTGATAACAACTGGTTTTATTTTTCATTGACAGCTTGTAATAAATCTAAGCTAAGTTTGCCTTATTTTTGAAATATTGAATGTATTTTTACACCCACAGCTATATGCTTTAGGTATTCAACTTGCTATATGGTAAAGACCAATGTTGTTAGGAAACAACTAACTGCTACATGTCATGTCAATGAAGGCATACAATTTCTATTTCAGATTTTTGACATTGAATAATCAGTTGCTAGCTTACTAGTCCAATTTGAATCTTGTTTGCAGAATGTTATTGTTTGTATTATCTTACAATATTCATTGATTTGTAATAGGTAATAGTCAGTTTAAGTTATCAATTTATCACTGAATACTTATGAAATTAGGTAACTATTAAGTTTATCTCAAATTAAAATATTTGATGCATTAATGAGCACATACCTACTTATAAGAAGGCTTTCATAGCAGCCTTGTATTTGGTAAGTATAGTGTAGGTAGTGTAGGAGTATTGTGATCAGCTGTTTTTTGTTTAGTTTCATTCTCACGGGACGGTAATGCTCTGTGATAGACACAAAGTCTTTGATTTGACAGGATTTAAGGATAGGATCAGGAACACCGCTCTGTGATAGACACAAAGTCTTTGATTTGACAGGATTAAAGGTTAAGGAGTTTAGGATCATTGCTCCGTGACAGGCACGAAGTCTTTGATTTGACAGGATATAAGGAACCAGGCTCTGGGTGGTCTTGTACACCGTGGACCCAGCAGGATAACATGAGAGATTGTTCATTAGCGGCCTCCACGCCTAACCAATGGATATTAAATCTTTATTAGTTGCTTCCACAGCAAACCAATAGATTGTGTGTTGTATTATCACTATTAGTTTCCTCCACGGATTACTAACAGACAGCTTATTGTGTTATCATTATTAGTTGCTTCCACAGCATACCAACAGTATAGTTTATTGTGTTATCATTATTAGTTGCTTCCACAGCATACCAACAAGATAGTTGTGTTATCATTATTACTTGATTCCACAGCATACCAATAGGATAGTTTGTTGTGTTATCAATCTTAGTTGCTTCCACAGCATAATAAGATAGTTTATTGTGTTCTCATTATTACCTCAAATCCATCTCCATGGATGCTGATAGTTTGGTGTTGATATAACCTATTATTTTATTAAGTGCCTCCAGAGCTATAGGTTATTGGACATCTCAATAATTAGAGCTTGTTTTATTATTCATTTTTATAATTGACTAAATATGACAATAGAATAGCATAAACTGAAACGAGTTACAAAAACATAATAATAACAGTAGTCCTCCTGACTGTTGAGCCATCTGCATAAGGAGGTACTATGGTGCACAAGGCCAATGGCTCAACATGCTTTTTGAAGCATGGGGGTTCACCAATTTCAAAACTCTGGGCTGCTACAGAGGAATCCCTATTGGAAAAACCCCATAAACAAATTTTGCCCAACCTAGGAATTGAACCCAGGAATAATAATTTAAAAGTACTTTGTTGCATGGTAGTATCATGCACAAGCGTCATGTAGTTATTCGACATGGCTATTGTGTTGAGCCTTCTGATACAACAACACCGTATCAGTTAGCGAGGTGAGTAGAAGATAGTTTGAAAACTTCTCACCTTTTACTTTAGTTATGTTGGGCTGGAAGTCATTTTTCAGCTGACCTCTATTTGGTGGCTTGTATGTATGTTGGTAGCTTCTAAGGTCCTGACCCGGCGACACGGTCACTTGCAAACCAGGTATTTTTAGTTTTGTTTCCACATCCTTGATAATACTTGACTATGTAGGTAACCATTTTGATTTTTGATATGACACAGGAATCTGGAATGTGAGAAGGTATACAGATAAATAATAATAAAAGAAAAGATGATCCTATTAATATTTAAATAAGTAGGAGTTAGTACTGATAACAATTAAATTATGTTATTGTTTTGAAATAGTAAGTGAGTAATTCAAAGTTAACTAGAATCTGATGACACTGAAATGAATAACTATGAAGATTGCTGCATTACTTATGACGGTGTTTGCACTAGCTAAAGATTAATGTTAAAACATGTTGAAAACTACTTTTAATGATGCATGTTTGCATACCACACACGCAACAACCTATTTACACACCTATTACAAACCTATTTCATTACAAAACATTTATGTGTGAACAAGTTTGAATACAAGCTAGGTAAAAAGTTGCAAAAAGAAAAGAAAGTTATTGAATGCTAAAAGTGACAAATTATCAAAAAACAAACCTGTCTTTTGATTGTTTTTATTCTGTGCAAGTGCATCCAATAACAAGCTTTGAAATCTGTCAGAAATTACTAATCTATTTACACCCATGTACCATAACAAGTAAAATTCAACTAAACCCATTGTGAGATTTAATTCATTAGGAAGGTTCTCAAATATTGAATGATTAAATAAACTTTATTATAACAAACTTAACTTGAACAAGCATAAATCTTAGAGCTTATAAAAGGCCCCATCAGTATCCAACTGACAGTCTGAACCAAGAATGTAGGGTCAGACAATTTTTTAATTAGATTTAACTTATAGCGCTATCACTGTCAAGAACCCCATAGCCAAAACAAATCTACCAGATCATGTAGACAGATAAGATGGAACACAGTAATCACATTAGATTCACTCAAATATGTCTTACATACACAGGACCATTAATTTACCAAAAATCACAAGGTCCATACATAATAGGTTACTCACACATACTAAGCGTACCTACTTGTAAATTAAAAGTTACCAGGTGGCTATCAGCTTATGACTATTTATTATTATATTATGATTATGCATGAACTGAAGCTCTGCTGATACTTACCCTGATTATAAAGTTTGTAATGACTCACCCAGGTGTATCACAACCCTTTCACCCATTCATACAAATACATTTATATTAGATGCATACTCACTCTACAAAAACCTCTAGATAATATTTTAAATATTGTTTAGTCTTGTAACCAAACAATTATTCTCACCCCAGCTACTTAAATGCAAATCGTTGTAAGTATTTTCTTGAGCACACTATAATTTTATTTTTATTTGTTGTGCTTTTCATGTTTAAGGAATGTGTTAATACATTTTCTTATCTTACTTTACTTTAAAAAAAGTATGACATGCAACGGGTTCCACATTATTCAATAATAAACCCCGTTTGGTAGTCGGGTAAAAACAATAAATTGCAAAAATGCCAATTAGTGCGTCAACATGAATATGTCATGGCACTTTCTGCCAAATGTTTACTACTTCTGTTGCACATACATTCTGTAACTTACTTAACTTATTTACCTACTAAACTTTTGTTTTAGCTACCTAAATGTAATGAATGCTATAAAAATAAGTTGTTACTTTTTGTCCGGTACAAAACTCAACGTAGGTACTTTGAATTGTTTAACATTCATACACTCACACCTTGTCCCCATGGGGATAGGCAGCAACCACAGATTGCCACTTGCTACGATCCTTACATACTCCTCAAATAAAATAAAATTTCTCAAATAACTGAGCCATTGCAATTCTTAAGACAAAAGAACCATATTTAAACAATAACATTGAGTTCCTAGTCAGCTGTCTTATTTTATGGAGTAATTTAAGCCGTTTCATTCATTTTAATTCCACAAATTGCCACACAAACAACAGCAGGGACCACTCAGTCAGTAAGGGGTATTGTGTTACCCAGTTACTGGGTTTTGGTTGCTCCATGTAAAGCACTGGTACTCAGCTGAATCCAGTTAGAATGGAAGCTGTCCCGGACTTGGTTGGGAAAAGACTAGGCAGATTGATTAAAATTGTCACACAAAAGGTCACTGACCTTGCCTTGTATGATGAAAATAATTAAGAATGTTAAGTTACATAAATAAAAAAACAGAATACTCCCCTCAACCATGATGGAATCTATCAATGGACAGATCAAGTTGTTCGCTTAGCTGCTTCGGTCATTCTGTGCTGTATAAAGTTTTGGCCACAATGGTGTAGGACAGCATCCATGCCACTAGTCAGTAGCTTCTTCTGTCGTTTCAATAGAGTTCAGATCGTTCACGTAAAAATATTCCAGTTATTTTCGCCTATGTCTGGGCATCGCTTACTCTTGGAAATTATCATAGGAAAATCTTTTGCCATACCCTCGGCGCTGGCGATGTTGTACAAAATTCTTCGGATGGCTTTCATAGCATGGGCAGAAGGCGATAGTGGGAGCTGATCCCACTTCTGATGTCACGCCGAAGTACCTATGTATCGTAGGACCGCCATCATTACCCCCATTGCCTAGAGGCAATTCCTTTATTCTTGATAGGAACGGGTGAACTTCAATTACACACAATACTGGATTGAAACTCTCAAGAGCATTTATTTGACTTAGTTACAGACACTTTGAGTTTTCAAATGAACTTGAAGCTAAAACCACATCTTGTGGCTCGCTAGATCGCAAAGCCTCGGAGATCTAGCAAGAAACTCCAGAATACTCTTTTAAATCTTTACACAATCACTTTATGACAATTAGCGTTACATGTTTATTAGGTTTTCAAACATCTAATCAGTCAGCAGATTTATTAAACAGTTTTACAGTTATTATTTTTACACACACCGTGCACCGTACGCGCCATCCGCGTTCTAAGTGGGCGGGACCTCCATCCATATTGTAGGGTGCAAATGCAAATACACCTTAACATTAATTACTGTAAATGCAATGCAAATGTCAGTGTAATGTTAAATGTCAATGAGTGCCAACGGGCTGGAATCAAGAAATAAAAATGCAAGTTGTCCGACCCAAACCGCGTCTATTAGAACACTAAATTAAGTATTGATACAAATGCATCATCAATGCTCTGCTTGCTGCTGCTGCATGATTGTCATGAAATCTAATGTAGGTCGCACGTGTAAGTGCAAAGGTGCGAGCCTACTTATTGCACAACTCCTTACTTACTTAACAATTTTAAAACCCATGTACGTGCACCGTACATATTGCCACCACAAAGAATGATAACAACTACTAAACTAAACATTAAACTAAGAAAATTAAGACAAGAACGACTGTAGAAACTAATGCAAAGCACTGATGTAGTAAGTATAATATGTAATGTAAAATATATGTATTACTAATGTAAAATGCTATGTAAATGTACACTTAAAATCCATAAATGTAATTTTCATACTCCCTAATCACACACGTCACTATGTTTTTCAGTGTCAAATTTCACTTCACTTAAGGCGCGGTCAACACTTATCACTTCGATCACTTTTGAATCCCGTTTGTTGACTTTGCTACATCCGTCCTCGATGTCATCTTCTTCTTCTCGTCCTCTTCTGCTTATCGCATCTCGCGAACCCTCCCCCTGTCTTTTGGTGCTCGTCTTTCTCCAAAAGTACACCGATGTTACAGACAGTGCAATACTAATCGTTATTACAACATAGATTGCGGTGTAGTGGTGAATGTCGTGGGGGGATAAGGTTTCCAGGTTTGATTGCTCTTTAATCGAGCGTAGTTGTGTGTCAATCTTGTGGAATATTTCTTCGTGCGTTTCGATAGGCAATGACGAGTTGCGGATCGACGTATTGATGATGTTGTTGATGGGAGAGATCGTGGGTATGATCATGGCGAATGGTTCATTGACTATGACGTCACTTTTATGTTCTATGTATGCGTGCAACATGAATGAGTCACCCTGCAAGTTACATCCTCGTTTAAGTGTAATCAGACCCGAGTGATGTAACGACTCCGATGTCATTTGAGCGCCGCAAACTAATTGTACTTCGCACGTGCCACAACAATAATAAAACCATGTGTTTTGTTGGTGTAGCTTTACCCACTTGTCAGCGCATTTCTTTATTTCCGTGTGACAGTACACACTGTGTTCTTCATTGTCTCGGATCAGCTGTACATCGCAAATTGACTTGCGTCGGTCACCGGTGCTATAAATAGGGTGATTTAATTTGCACATTAATGTTTTGTCCTGGATCTTTTGGCATTCTTGAACGTCAGATTGTTCGAGGGGTATGAACGAGTATTGGTTGGCGTTAAATGCTATTAGTTCAGAATTCGGGATGACGTACATCACCCGATTAATGCCGATGCGTTGAGGTATGCTAATGAGTTTGTTCAGCTTGTATAGAGCATCATTCAAAATAGGTATTTTTACTTCCATCAGTAAATATTGCTGTGTAATGCGTGCATGTATTCTGAACAGTCTGTAGATATCTCGTACATCATTCTGGACTTCCGGAAGCGTGGCGTCGCGAGGTAGCTGTCTAGCTACTCTATCCAATTCGCTTTGCATTTGAGTTGGTGATAGTAAGTGTACGTCCATATGACCCTGGTACATGTTTGTCAGCGTATTGATGAGGGTTTGTTGGATTTCCTTTAGATTTTGGGCCATTTTTTCTGCAGCTATTGCCGATGTAATAATGTAGAATGCATTTGCGGTGTCATGTTTATTGTTTTCGGTTTTATTTTCCAGACTAGTAAGGTGGTCATTCATCAAGGTGAACTGCTTAACCATTGTTGCTTCATTTCGTTGTATGATGTTATGCTCGGTTTCTAAAATGCTTGTATGATTTTTCAGAAGGTGTAATAAATGGTTGTCATTGTGTTGAATGGAGTTGATGTCGTGTTCGTACTTTTCTGCGAAGTGCTGATCTAGTATTCCAAATAGTGAGTTGGCGACATATCCCACTCCATCGATTAATCCTCTTTTGAATCTATGTTGAATTAATCGCTGGGACTTCAATAGATTATTGTAATAGTCCAGTTCGTTCATGCTCTGTTCGAGTTGGTTGATTAAAATGTGGAATTGCATCATCCAGTCCTCGCAACGATATTCTTTTATATGAGACACGAATTTTTGCAGAGTGTCAACGTTTCGCCAGTAGTTTGTCATGTTGTAGTAGAATACTAGTTTCCATTCATCTCGTATTTCTTGTAAGTCTGCAATCTTGTCAAAGTAAATCGTTTGATTTTTTGTCAGTGAGGTAAGCTTCATGTCTTGTTGAACAGTGCGCGTTATGAATGTCATGGTCAGCATCAATGTGTAGCATATCAGGCTGTTCCAGGTAAGCTTTTTCGGTTTGCTCCGTCTGTTTTTTGTAGATGTGTCAGTATCGCCAAGTGTTTCTTGTTCAACCTCAACTAATGGTACTAGTTTTGTGATCGGCCGTTTAACTTCTCCTTTTGCAGTTTGTAATGTCACAACTCTCGTGTGGCCGTCTTTTCCTGGATGTAACTTTGCTACACGACCCAGTGCCCATTTGCCTGCCGGTAGTCTTTCATCCTTGATGCAAACAATGTCATTTTCTCGCGGATCGGTAGTTTGTCGTTTCCATTTTAGCCTTTTTTGGAGTTGTTGAAGGTATTCTTGCGACCATCTCTTCCAGAAATCCTTACTGAGCTGCTGCACAATTTGCCATCTCTTGCCTAAATTATACGTATTGTCAATGTCCGGTTCTGGAATATTCATAAGTGATGTGCCGGTTAGCATGTGTCCAGGCGTTAAGCAGTAAATTTCTTCGGCGTTCTCTGTTACGGTGCAAAGTGGTCGTGAGTTCAAGCAAGCTTCAATCTGGCATAGTAGAGTAGTAAATTCTTCGTACGTCAGGCGTTGATCTCCAATGACCCGTTTTAGATGATACTTCATGCTCTTCACGGCAGCTTCCCACAGTCCGCCTGCGCTTGGCCATACAGTGGCATTGAAGTGCCATTTAATTCCCATTTCTGATATTTTACCCAAGAAAAGGTTGTCAATTGTGTCTACAATGCCTTTATATTGTTTCATTAAGATCCGGTTAGCACCTACAAAATTCGTGCCGTTATCGCTGTACATGTCACGTGGCGTGCCTCGACGTGCGCAGAAGCGCTTGAAGGCCGATAAAAACGCTGTACTGGACAGCTCTGACACAAGCTCCAGATGGATAGCCTTTGTTGCCAGACAAGCAAATACGGCAACGTACGCCAGCAATGTTTTGACTCCTCGACCTTTATTTGCCTTGATCTCAACGTGGCCAGTAAAGTCAACCCCTGTATGTGTAAAAGGGCGAGATACTGTCACTCTCGGCTCTGGTAGATCTGCCATAATCTGGTTTGAGGTTTTTGCATTAAATCGGCGACATGTTACGCATTTGTGTAGAACCTTTTTAACGGCGCGATGTCCTCCTACAATCCATACTCTTTGGCGTAGATGTGTTAGGGTTAGCTTAGGACCTCCGTGTAATGTTGTACTGTGTGCTTGCCAAATTAATAACTCTGTCAGTTTGTGGTCATGTGTTAGCAGAATTGGATGTTTGGTTTCTTCATTTAGGTTCGAGTTATGCAACCTTCCCCGTACTCGTAAAATGTCATGTTTGTCAAGGAATGGGTTCAAGTTTAGAAGGTTGCTTTTGTTGCTTAAACCCTTATTTTGCTTCAGTCTCATAATTTCGTCCTTGAAGGTATGCAATTGAATCTGTTTCAGTATGAGCTTTTCAGCGTTTTGTAGTTCTATTGATGTCAAATATGCAGTTGTATTTGTGTTGGACTTCGAACAGTTGTTTATGAATCGTTTTATCCAGGCTGTGACCCTTGTAATATGAGCCATGTCGCTGTGTCGATCTAATAACTCAATTACAATTGAAGACGGCTCGAATTTCACAACATACGCGTTCATTTGTTTTTGTTTTGACTCGCATGTTGTTGGTATGATTGCAACTTTAACAGCTGTTTTGTCGTTGTAATATTTCACCCATTCTGGTCCTTGCCACCACAAAGGATGTTGCAATAGCTGGGAGCAACTGATGCCGCGTGATGCACAGTCTGCTGCGTTTTCTTCTGATTTGACGTACCTCCAGTGATGTTTCGGTATTACGTCATGCACTTGCTGCACTCTGTTGCTCACGAATGACTTCCATTTTGTGACGTCACCATGCAGCCAGCCTAGTACAATCATGGAGTCCGTCCAGGCATATGTGTTTTTGTCAATGTTGTCCCACTTGCATGCTGTCCGGACCTTTTTCATCAGTCGGGAAAGTAATAAGGCTCCGCATAGTTCAAGCCGTGGTAATGTCAATTTTTTATTGATTGGCGCTAGTCTAGATTTTGCAGCAATTAATCGACTTAAGGGCTTGCTTTTGCTGTCTAATGTCAGTAGATAGATGGTGCATGCGTAGGCCTTTTCTGAGGCATCGCAGAATCCATGTACTTGGAAGGGTTTAGTTGTATCTCCCAACCATCTCGGTATCTCGTATCGCGTTATGTTGTGCAAATCGCTTGTAAACCGCTTCCATTCTTCTTGTACGCTTATAGGTAAGGTTTCATCCCAGTCGCATCCTGATAGCCAAACGCTTTGGAACATCAATTTTGCTTTCAATGTCAGAGGTGTCAGCCAGCCCAGTGGGTCAAAAATTTTTGATATCTCGGACAGTAGTTTCCGTTTTGTCAATGGTTTATTGTTGTCAAGGTTTATTTTGTTAGTGAATGTAAATGTGTCAGTTTTAGGGTTCCACTGTACACCCAGGGCCTTTGTATTTCCATCGTTTGTAAAGTGCATTGTGGTTTGGTTTAGGTCTGATGATGATAAAGTTTTAATCAAGGTCGGCTCGTTGCTTGACCACTTTCGTAACGTCAGTCCTGCTCCGCTCAGCATGTTGATGAGTTGGTACTGCATTTCTTGTGCTTGCTCGATGGAGTTACTACCACTTAGTACGTCATCAACATACATTTCGTTAGTAATAACGTCAGCTGCTAACGGATATTTCTCTGCGTCATCGTTTGCTAGTTGCTTTAGCGTCCGAAGTGCTAGAAATGGTGCCGCCTTAGTTCCATATGTCACTGTGCATAGCTTGTACTCCTTAAGGGGACCTTGGTTAGTTTCCCTCCAAACTATCTTCTGCAATTCTTGATCTTCTTCGTGCACTAAGATCATACGGTACATTTTCTCGCAGTCTGCTGTAAAGACGTACTTGTATCGCCGCCATCCCATGAGTAATGTCAGTAGATCTTGATGAAGCTTCGGGCCACACTCCATCAAGTCGTTTAGGCTGTAACCTGTGTCAGTCTTCTGTGAGGCGTTGAAAACCACTCTTAATTTAGTTGTCAATGATTCCTGTTTAAGGACTCCATGGTGAGGTAAGTAACATGACGGGTTGTAGTCCGGCTTACTCTCTTTCATGTGTCCCATTTCTAGGTACTCTTGCATGAATTTGATGTAGTTTTCTGACAGTTTGTGATCCCTGCATAATCTCCTTTCTAATTGCATAAATTGTGCCACTGCCCGTGGCTTTGATTTTCCTAGTAGCTGACCGTAATTAGGCTTCATTGGCAAGCGAACTACATATTTGCCATTTTTCAGACGTTTTGTTGTTGCAGTGAAGAACTCCTCACAGTATCTCTCCGCTGTAGTCATTGAACTGCATGAATCCCCACTGATGTCTTCCACTTCCCAGTATTTTGTCAAGTCATCCACTTGGTTTATTACCACGTTGCAATTGAATGTCTTGTTGACATTGCCTGACAGAATCCACCCTAAGCGAGTCTGTTGAGCTATGGGTTCATTAGTCTCTCCCTTAATCAAGCCATTCATCAGGATTTCAGAGAATACCTGTGCATCCAGAAGTATGTCAATGGGCCTCGATATGTTGTACTCTGGATCGGCTAATGTGATGTCTGATAAGTGAGTCCAAGTTCTTTTTGTAAAGGTTGCGTTAGGTAGATTGTTTACCACCCGGGGCATGACTAGTGCTTCCGTGGTAAACTGGAAGTCGTTATGTACGGACCTACAAAGTAGGTTCACCTTGCCTTTGCTCCTGTTGGATAGGGTGCCGATCCCACTTATGCTCGCGTTTAGCTGATGACGCTTTACTCCTAGTCTTTGAGCTGCATTCTCAGTGATCAGGGTTATTTGTGAGCCTTGATCAACTAACGCCCGTAGTGTAACGTAATCGCCATCAGCTGTTGCTACTTGCAATAATGCAGTGGCCAATAGTATCTCGTCATCATTATTCGATGCGAAGTTATTTTGAATACTTTTAGCTGACCTAGTTGCAGTTGACTTCGACGGTTTATCCACCTGTTGTGTTGCTGGGGGCATTTGCGCTGACTTGACGATGTCATTGTGCAATAGTGTGTTGTGTGGGTCACTGCACTCTCTGCATCTTTTTTGTGACGCACAATAGCCCTTGCTATGCACATATAGACAGTTTCTGCAAATTTTGTTGGTTTTGATGAATTCTAATTTCTCCGAACTTGCCATGTCAGTGAATTTGGAACATTGGAACAATGCGTGGTTAGTGTTGCATAATGCGCAACTGATCTTATTAAATTGACCAGCGTTGTATGCATGGAAGTTTCGAGAGTTTGCTGGTTTGGGGGTTTTGCTGAATGGATGAGATGCGTTGGATAGTGGTTTTGCAGGAGGCTTGCTACTGTTTTCTGGCTTTTTCCTATGCAAAGGTTCTAATGCCATGAATTTGTTCTCAATAAAATCCATAAACTGGTTGAACGTGGGTATATCTCGCGGATCCGTCCTAGACTGCATGTATTCCGCGTACGTTTCGGCATCTAGTTTCTCGCATAGCACGTAGACTAAAACAGGATCCCATGAACCTGTATCTACGCCCAAATTATGTATCGCATTTATGGTTTCATTGCTCGTGTCATATAACTGCTTAAGGTCAAATGCAGATTGTTTTTGCAGACTTGGTTGACGCATGAAGCTCTGGAAATTCTTGGTGAACAACAAGAACTTGTTGTTGTACCGGTGGTTCAAGATTTCCCAACACGTGTCGTAATTTTCGGGTGAGATGTGTAAATGCTGGACGAGTCTCTCCGCTTCGCCGCGCAATCTCCCTTTTAAGTGCTGCATTTTTTGTGCTTTTGCAATTACAGGGTTATTGTGTATTGCTTCCACGAACAGATCCATGAAAGTAGGCCATACCGAATAGTTCCCGTTGAAAATGGGTATGTCTATTTTGGGCACGGATTGTTGCTGATGCACCGAGGCGTTCAGTTTTACGTTCAGCGCCCGCTTTGTTTTTACAAATGCCCGTTCGTGGCGACAAAACTCGTCATAGTACTCACTAGGCGCTCCCTCTAACAACCCATCGATCTGCAGGTGCATATTGTCAATCGCAGACCACCGAGACCCTAACGTCTTCAAAGCGTCTTCTATCTCCCATTTTTCGATGACCTCTTCAATTATCTTACTCGTCACTAACCTGTCGAACGCACGGAAGTTTGCTTTTTGCAGCTGCTGTAGCTCCAGTAGCTTGACCTCTGCTCCCGAGGTGCTCCCGAACAAGGTCCTGTCAAACTCCACGTGTACCTTGCTGAAGCTGGCGTTGCTGGGTCCACTCTGCACCTTGGTCCCGCATGCTACAAGCTCCTGCTGCACCCCGTGGTACCAATCCCTTAATACCTCGTGTATATTGTTGGTGAAGCATTCATGCGTTTTGTCTTCTTCTGCACTAAGCTCCTGGTGTTTCTCTTTACATTCCGCCCAAAGCTGATCTAACCGCTCAAGCCTTTGTTGAATGTAATCGGAGGTCTTCCTGCTCGCTGAATCCTTCTTGAAGTTGGTATGGATCCTCTTCATCTCCTCCAGGATCTCAGCCTGACGCGCGATTAAACCCTCCATTGTTAATGAAGTAAGCAAAAATGAACGATCTTACTTGAAACACAGGAACTCTCCCTCTACGCTGATGCAACGTGTCGCTCTGGAACCTGGATCGCTGCTACTGCTTCTGGACGGCAACACTCGATCAAGACACAAATCACACGCGACGTTTTGCTGACCGATAAATCGGACTGTACGGTACTTGCAATAATTTCGAAGGACCAGAAAAATATAATGTAGGGTGAAAATGCAAATACACCTTAACATTAATTACTGTAAATGCAATGCAAATGTCAGTGTAATGTAAAATGTCAATGAGTGCCAACGGGCTGGAATCAAGAAATAAAAATGCAAGTTGTCCGACCCAAACCGCGTCTATTAGAACACTAAATTAAGTATTGATACAAATGCATCATCAATGCTCTGCTTGCTGCTGCTGCATGATTGTCATGAAATCTAATGTAGGTCGCACGTGTAAGTGCAAAGGTGCGAGCCTACTTATTGCACAACTCCTTACTTACTTAACAATTTTAAAACCCATGTACGTGCACCGTACACATATTGTTTTTGTTTAGACACTAATTATTTGGATAGTTGAGTAAAGTTAGCAAACAATACTAAAATACTGATCAGTTAATTATTTTAACATTAAACAACCTCAATACTCACAAATACAAAGTGGTTTGTAGTTTATTATTGAAATAGTCATCTAATAACAAAACTATTCAAGTTTCCGGTGATCTAACAATCTTACTAATTAGAAAGTTTCTCATTATTACATAGCTGTGTAAAATGGTCTTATGACTTCTTAGTATTTAATCATTTACTCAAATTTGTTTAGTTCTCGTATTAAATTATTAAATCTGGTTATTGGTCATAGAAATTATAACATCCGCCATTGTTTGACAACTTAATCTGAATAACATAATCAAACACATTTACTTAGTCAAATGTGCAATAGTTAAAATGAGAACAAATCCAAAAGTCCTACAATAAGTGTTCCTCTTTTATTTAAACATCTCGTATTAATTAAACATTGAAATTAGCATACGAATTATGAATCAATACTGATTCCACAGTGAGCCAATAGATGGCACTGAACTCAAAACCCAACTTAAATAGACATTGACACTTAAAATTACTAATTACTATTAATTAGGATAATAAATTAGCAAATTCACGCCTACGCGGCGACATATATGATATAAATACTTGCCTCATGATACCTTCGTTTAAAAAAAATATTAGCAATATTTTTCTATTCTCGTCAAAACTAGAGAAAGAATCGAGAATCTCGTCGAAAGAATTACACAAATACACACACAAACATCACTCACGGCACAACACTGTAAGGCTTTGATTTCGGATTATCGAATAACTGCTCTATGAACATAATATATAAATTGGACCAATTTATTCATGAAATGATTCATTTTAACTTTCTTTTAACTTTTGTGGAAAAATGCATGATACGGGCCCTGTTTTGAGTATTTGTCATCTTTTTGATAGTAAGTTCTCTTCAACACATCTAGGCTCGATTCTTTGAAAAGATTGAACTAAATATAGAAGTTATTTGCCGAGCCTGTGGTGTAGGCAGACGTAATGAGATTCGATGTTAATTTTAAAGACATACCCAACTAAAGGTTATATTATTAGGTAGCTAAAATTAATCCGTAGAATACGTTAAATAAAACTCAGCCTCCCTCAGTGGGTATCATGAGAGTAAATAATGTTATAAAATTATAAAGTCGATTAAATAATCTGACATGACAGGAAGTCAGGTAGGTTGACCGTAGCAAAAGTCAGTTTTCCCATTCGAGATGTGCGAAGAAGCGGAGCTAAACTAGGAATTAATTTGTCTATTTAAACCATAACTAAATATGATAACGGAGAGGGTTAGCCATATGAAAATCCTCTACCTCGCGTCACGTTTCTCATAACTGACGGTCTTGATTCCCCCGACAGGAGATCAACTTTTCTCTGATTATTTTATTTTTCTCCATCAGTGTTTGGCCTTGACTTCGTGGCGTGTATCGTGCAGCTTGGTGTTCAGCGTTGAACGTATTTGCTCAGACCGTCTAAATCGGGTTGCAAACCCTCAACCTCTTGCGTTCGACCTTTGCCAGTGAACATCAGCTGCTCGTGGTTATGACCATCCTTCCAGGCAATGTGACCAAAGAACGCCAGGATTCTTCGCAGGCAGGTAGCCTGGCCTTAATATATACGTATAGTTGTCGAAGGATAGATTCGTTTGAGCGGAACGCAGTCTTCGGAATTTGAAGCATTTTTTGCCAACACCTCATCTGGAAAGAGTCAATGCGATCACGATTAGCCTACCTTAGCGTCCACTTTTTTTAGCTGTAACTTAAGTTGGAGACAAAAAAAATAGAATCACACCAGCTTCATCTTTGTCTGCCAAGATATGTTATGGTCTCTCCGGATTGTCTGCAGTTGGGACATTACACTTTTGGGCATGCCGATTCTTCGCTCGATTTCCTTCTTGTAAGAACCTGTGCTTCCGATGATAGCACCCCGGTCAATAAACTCATCTTCTTTGCGAGGGATAGGGGACCTGTGATATGGAGAAAGTTTGTGCGGACTACCACCATAGTTTTGGTTTTAGAATTGTTGATTTTGAGGCCCTATTCCATGCAGATCTGTTCCAATCTTTCCAGGAGCTTTATCATTTCAGCCTCAATCGCCACTTATCTGTCTCATCTGCGTAACGTAGGTTTGTGATTATAGTGCACCAATATATACACGGGAAGTGTGCCCTCCCAGTGATCAAAAGTTCGCCGGATGATGTAATCTCCATAATCGTTTAATAGATAGATAGAGGGATAGGATCGTCGTACAAATTTTTCAAATCTGGAGGGCTCAGATGTAATTCTATTTATCATAATTATATGCATATTACATGCCTATTTTGGTTGATCGATTGAATCAGTAAAATTAGGTGCATAGGTACTAACTAGTACTTTTCACATGTCCAACCAGATGACACAGTTGAAAGCTTTACTTTAATCAACAAAACACAAGAAGACAGGAGTGTTCGTAGGATTTTACGAACAGTTTGCGGATATTTAAAATTAGTCAGGGTAATGTATTTTCCTATGGCCTATGTCCAGCAGTGGACGTCTTTTCTTGGGGGAGGCCTATGTCCAGCAGTGGACGTCTTTTGGCTGATATGATGATGATGATGATGTATTTTCAGTGTATTTTTGAATGTTTGTTTGTTCCTACGTGGCGTTCTAGAGACGAAACGAAAAACTAGCTTCTAACTGCTCATCACAGCATCTATTTCTTTCGCACGTGTTGTCGGATAAGATAGCATGAATTTTAACCCCGCGCACAAAATAGTTTGTGCCGTCGACTAGTTCAACCTTAATACCCGATAGATATGTAATAACTGATGCAGATGAGAATATTTTGTTGTTTCATACTTCTTAGAGCGTGATTTTTCAGTAGTCGGGTTGAAACCCGAATTTAAAAACTGAAGTTTTTAATTTTATTTTTATCCATCGACTCGAGAAGAAGAAGAAGCAGTAGGTTAGTACAGTCAGACTGTGGGCGATGATAACGGTGACGTAAGATCCAAAAATAATAAAACTGATCTTTGGCATATACCTAGAGACGCCTGGTAATCTAAAAGCATGTTAGAAAATCATGAAGATGAAAGAAATATAACCCTCATGACATTATTATGTTGACTTGGTGGATGGAGCAAAGGGTGGGCAGAAGCAGTACTCGTTGTAAGAACTTTTAAGCTTTTCCAGGAAATAAAATTAATTGAGGCCACTGACTTATAATGCAGAGAATTACTCGAAATCATCCGCCTGCACTTATCTTCAAGTTCTCTCTTTAGTAAAGAAACGGCGAATTAATGAATACACATGTATGAAAAATAAGGCATGTTACGGCGAGGCGTTTTCAATACATTAATACTGACAATAGTTTTTTTACTTAAGCGTATCTTTATATATCCT
Organism: Orthosia gothica; assembly: GCA_949775005.1. NCBI lineage: Eukaryota > Metazoa > Arthropoda > Insecta > Lepidoptera > Noctuidae > Orthosia > Orthosia gothica. The sequence continues at coordinate 13,686,926 of OX459050.1, read as the reverse complement.
CCTATATTGCTTTCTGAAGTCACATCTGCGATAGCTGCGGTCAAAAACAGGCAAGCAATAGAACAATTAACATCCGATATCATAAAGGCAATGGGAACAAAAAAAAATGCTAAAACTTTTTTTTATTAACTTTTATGTCATCATTTTTTTTAGAATCACTTTTAAACATATAAGTGTTATATATTTTTTGAAATCCCCATGACAGGAATCCGAAGAAAAACAAAATTAGGCCCCCCACAATATGACACCCAAAAGTCGCCATTTTTTTTTCAATTTAAATGTACCTAGTGAATCTCGCAAATTTAAGCCGAATGGCGATTTGCGAGATTCATTAGCAACGACTTTTACGACGATTGACGTCATAATGATCAAAATCGGCCTACGCGTTTCGTCTCTAAAACGCCACGTAGGAACAAACAAACATTCAAAAATACACTGAAAATACATTACCCTGACTAATTTTAAATATCCGCGAACTGTTCATAAAATCCTACGAACACTCCTGTCATCTTGTGTTTTGTTGATTAAAGTAAAGCTTTCAACTGTGTCATCTGCTTGGACATTGTGGAAAGTACTAGTTAGTACCTATGCACCTAATTTTACTGATTCAATTGATCTACCAAAATAGGCATACAATATGCATATAATTATGATAAATAGAATTACATCTGAGCCCTCCAGATTTGAAAAATGTGTACGACGATCCTATCCCTCTATCTATCTATTAAACGATTATGGAGATTACATCATCCGGCGAACTTTTGATCACTGGGAGGGCACACTTCCCGTGTATATGTCGTCGTGATATGATGAAAACAGGGAATTGATCAAATCTCTAAGCGATTTGATCAAATCACGGAGGATGTTAAAATAATAACACGTTTTTATCATTTCCCTAAACAAATCTGGTGATTTGACAAATCCCAATAAAAATCTAGTGATTTGAACAAACCCCTAAATTGATTCAGTGAAAACATAATAAAACATGTAACAAAGTCGACGTAGCCCCGCTGCGCGGGGCTCCTATTTCTGTCTGCAGGGTCAAAAGTAACCTAACACGAACGAGATGACGGGAGCTGCGTTCGCTCGCTTTGCTCGCTCACTTCAGCTCCCGTCATCTCGTTCGAACCTAACCTGTCCGTGTCGGGGTGCCCTAAGTTCCCGAGCTCGCTTCGCTCGCTCTTGGACTGATTCTTTGACCATATAACATAACGCAGCCGATTACCTCGGAAAGCAAAGTACAAAATAAACCTTTAAATTACTACAGAAAAGTTATTTTTGTCATTTCACTGAACCAATTTTGAGATTTGTTCAAATCACTAGATTTCTTTATTGGGATTTGTCAAATCACCAGATTTGTTTAGGGAAATGATAAAAACGTGTTATTATTTTAACATCCTCCGTGATTTGATCAAATCGCTTAGAGATTTGATCAATTCCCTGTTTTCATCATGTTCCTGCGACATATATATTGGTACACTATAATCACAAACCTACGTTACGCAGATGAGACAGATAAGTGGCGATTGAGGCTGAAATGATAAAGCTCCTGGAAAGATTGGAACAGATCTGCATGGAATAGGGCATCAAAATCTACAATCCTCAAAAACCAAAACTATGGTGGTTGTCCGCACAAACTTTCTCCATATCACAGGTCCCCTATCCCTCGCAAAGAAGATGAGTTTATTGACTGGGGTGCTATCATCGGAAGCACAGGTTCTTACAAGAAGGAAATCGAGCGAAGAATCGGCATGCCCAAAAGTGTAATGTCCCAACTGCAGCCAATCTGGAGAGACCATAACATATCTCGGCAGACAAAGATGAAGCTGGTGTGATTCTATTTTTTTTGTCTCCAACTTAAGTTACAGCTAGAAAAAGTGAACGCTAAGGTAGGCTAATCGTGATCGCATTGACTCTTTCCAGATGAGGTGTTGGCAAAAAATGCTTCAAATTTCGAAGACTGCGTTCCGCTCAAACGAATCTATCCTTCGACAACTATACGTTGTAAGGGGGGTATGTGTAGAGAGATAAAGTAAACCCACAGTTCATGTAACAACAATTATTTATTGAAACTATCGTAGGCAGCATTACAATTACAAGACTTAACGTTGGAAACATAGACTAATACAGTATGTACAATAAAGTTATCTACAAGATTTAATACTAACTAACAGGGGAATGTTGAAATTATCTAATGAGTCCCTACGCGCGTTGTATATTACTTGAATGGTGTGCGGACCGCTAACGATACCAACACAGCCAAACAACCAATATACGCCGCTAGCCCAAGTCCAGCAAGAGGCGAGGTAATCTTGACCGACCTAAGTCGATACTGAGAGTACACTCGAAGCGTGCCGAACTCGAACTGCCGCTGCTGGCTTCTGAGAGGAGCTTTATAGGCGGTTCTGGCCACGGCGGGGACGCGTTGCGCGGGGCGGAGGTGATGACTCGTAGGCTCGGCCGAACGGCGCGGTAGCAGTGATGACGCGTTGATATTTTCGTCGCGTTACAGTCTCCCCCTCTGGTCCCGAAGACGCCCCGGCGAGGAGACCAGTTGCTGCTTCTGGAACTAGCTTCTGCTTCCTCAGTCTACCGTGTCTGCGCATTTGATTTTAGATTAGATAGGTTAAGGTTTGAGCCCTTGTATGGACTCAGTGCTGATGAGTGGTAAATACCCAGAGGAAGGTTACGCTCTGCCGGGTGTACCACTTTATAATAATGATAAGAAGAATGATGTACGACCAGTCACGACGTGGCGCCAGCTTCGCTGTTTGATAGCGAGCTGCGTTGCTTTGAACGTTGGCCGCAACCATGACGAGGACGCTAGGCTGGTAGGCATGGATACTTGCCACTATACTACCGGAGATTCTCCTATGTAGCCTCTAAAATTTGATACAGCCCATATGGCTGCCAAAATGCTTCGCGCTTGGTGGCGGAATAATTCCGTTCCACCTTAGTCAACAAGCGACTTGTTTATTCCACGGGATGCTCATTTGTGCCCTCCCCCTGCACCAAATAGCTGTTGGCTGTGTGGGGAGAGTGTTACTTCTGCTCTATTAATGTTGGATTGTGCATCCCGGAACAATGCTCCGACAAATCTCGGCGAGTAGCCAGTCAGCTTGGGTTCTGGTCGCGACGGCGATTGCGGCGGCGTACAGAACTCAATTAATGGAGGTGGTCCATACCAATCTGCCATATCACATTCCTCAGGAGTATATGTAATTTGGGATGGTGTCGTGGGCAACGGGCTAAGCATTGGTTCCAGAGCCGTGATTTTGGCTAACCTAGAAATCACTGACTCGGTTTTCTCAGGTTCTGTTTGCACCGTGGAAACGGATGCATCAGTTTCTTCCTCATTGTACAGATCGAACTTCCTGCCAGGCTCATCCAAGAAATGGAATAGTAGCTGAGGTAGGTTAAGCACGATGCCTGCATCTTGGATGAAATCTACTCCTAGGAGCGTTCGGTTATCGTGTGACTCAGGCAACACGATAAAACTTGTGGGGATCCTCCGACCACATAATGTGACTGTCACTGTAGCTGTCTTGACAGGTTGTCTCCGCCGTAAGCCATCAGCTAGGGTAATCGTTGCATTTTCAGTTCTGAATTCAACTCCCTTTCGCTTTAACATACTGTACAATGACATGGATGCGACACTTAGCTTGGCCCCAGAATCGATGTGAGCTTGTCCGTTGACATCAGCTATACAAATCTTGACAGTTGGCCTATGTCGTGCTTTGGATACCAGGGTGGAGTTGAGGGAATAAAACCCGACGTCCACTGCGCCAACTTTGTCTTTGTTGCACTTTGCACATTTTCTCCTGATCACGCCGGGCTCACCGCAACCGTAGCAGGTGATTTTGTGACTAGGCATTGGCCTGGCTGCGACTGGAACTGCTGAGACAACTACCGTTGGAGTCTTGCCTTTGATGTCTTTCTTGCGACACTCCTGTTCGTTGTGGCCAAATGCACGGCAAAAGGTACACCTGGGTCGTTTCCCTGATGGAGTGGCAAAGGTGTTGCTTGAGTTGGGTCCTGATCGTGCAGCGACTGACTCTTCAATTTCACGTACCTTTGGCAAGAATTCATCAAAGGTCGTAACAGAATCTCTTGGTATTCTATCTCTTATACTTATATGTAGGGAAGTATACAAGAGGTCCAGGCCTTGCGATGGAGTAAGTAAGGGCTTGGGCAACTCAGCCATAAGGGCTCGCTTCTTAGCAACAAATAATTCAGTGCCCGAAGGACTCTGCTGTTTATCGCAAACAATTTCATCATACACCAGATAAGCTGGCCTCTTCGGCGCAAACGTTGTCCTTATCAGGGACACAGCTTCATGCCAGTTCCCGATTGTGTCTTTTACTCCTAGCCACCAGATGGATGCCTCGTCAACCAGCAGCAATGTTAGCCCCTCAATGGCGTTGTCATCACTTATTGCCTCTATTTTCTTATACGTGCTGATGGTTGATAGAAATGCCTCCACCATCGCCGTATTTCGAGATCCGTTGAAGCGAGCAGTGCATGACGCAAAGCTACCAGTTTTTTGTGGGACCTGATCATTCCGTTTGGCTAAGACCCCTAATAGATCGCGGAACTGGTCGTCAGAGAAGCTGACGTTCGACATATTATTGCCTAAATTTCTACGGCTACGCCTAGGTAATATTTTATAAAACTCAATATTTTTAAATAATTCACCCCACTTAGTAAAATTCTACCTACTCCGATAGGGACCTAACGTGAAGATAACAAAAAAATATAACAAAATAGATAGCGGCTACAAAAGTACCGAAAAAGAGGGTAGTCTCATAAGACGATAATAAAATATACAGCTAGTATGGAAAAAAAACTAGTGGGTACTTTAATAAAGTCTGTTAACGAAAAATATAAATAAAATAAAAAATTGTGGGTATTACGAAAAATTGCCCGAGGTGAGAAGCTAATTGTAATGACAATTGTCAATAAAAATGTGGGAAAAGAGCCCGAGTTGGGACGCCAGTTGTAAGGGGGGTATGTGTAGAGAGATAAAGTAAACCCACAGTTCATGTAACAACAATTATTTATTTAAACTATCGTAGGCAGCATTACAATTACAAGACTTAACGTTGGAAACATAGACTAATACAGTATGTACAATAAAGTTATCTACAAGATTTAATACTAACTAACAGGGGAATGTTGAAATTATCTAATGAGTCCCTACGCGCGTTGTATATTACTTGAATGGTGTGCGGACCGCTAACGATACCAACACAGCCAAACAACCAATATACGCCGCTAGCCCAAGTCCAGCAAGAGGCGAGGTAATCTTGACCGACCTAAGTCGATACTGAGAGTACACTCGAAGCGTGCCGAACTCGAACTGCCGCTGCTGGCTTCTGAGAGGAGCTTTATAGGCGGTTCTGGCCACGGCGGGGACGCGTTGCGCGGGGCGGAGGTGATGACTCGTAGGCTCGGCCGAACGGCGCGGTAGCAGTGATGACGCGTTGATATTTTCGTCGCGTTACAACGTATATATTAAGGCCAGGCTACCTGCCTGCGAAGAATCCTGGAGTTCTTTGGTCACATTGCCTGGAAGGATGGTCATAACCACGAGCAGCTGATGTTCACTGGCAAAGGTCGAACGCAAGAGGTTGAGGATTTGCAACCCGATTTAGACGGTCTGAGCAAATACGTTCAACGCTGAACACCAAGCTGCGCGATACACTCCACGAAGTCAAGGCCAAACACTGATGGAGAAAAATAAAATAATCAGAGAAAAGTTGATCTCCTGTCGGGGGAATCAAGACCCACAGTTATGAGAAACGTGACGCGAGGTAGAGGATTTTCATATGGCTAACCCTCTCCGTTATCATATTTAGTTATGGTGTAAATAGACAAATTAATTCCTAGTTTAGCTCCGCTTCTTCGCACATCTCGAATGGGAAAACTGACTTTTGCTACGGTCAACCTATCTGACTTCCTGTCATGTCAGATTATTTAATCGACTTTATAAATTTATAACATTATTTACTCTCATGATACCCACTGAGGGAGGTTGAGTTTTATTTAACGTATTCTACGGATTAATTTAAGCTACCTAATAACATAACCTTTAGTTGGGTATGTCTTTAGAATTAACATCGAATCTCATTACGTCTGCCAACACCAGGCTCGGCAAATAACTTCTATATTTAGTTCAATCTTTTCAAATAATCGAGCCTAGATGTGTTGAAGAGAACTTACCATCAAAAAGATGACAAATACTCAAAACAGGGCCCGTATCATGGTTTCCACAAAAATTAAAAGAAAGTTAAAATTAAGCATTTCATGAATAAATTGGTCCAATTAATTTATTATGTTGACAGAGCAGTTATTCGATAATCCGAAATCAAAGCCTTACAGTGTTGTGCCGTGAGTGATGTTTGTATGTGTATTTGTGTAATTCTTTCTCCTTAGTTTGGACGAGAGTAGAAAAATATTGCGAATATTTTTTTTAAACGAAGATATCATGAGGGAAGTATTTATATCATATATATCACCGGCATTGAAAATAAAACACTAATTGTCACATAAAAACAGTTTATTTTGTAAAGTAAATAAATTTAAAAATTGTATGGTATTATGATTAACGCCGCTGATTACAAGAACATGCATTTGACAACCGCTTTCTCACGTATTCGGAGACAATATTTCCACGCCTCATGTGCGTGTATCGGGTTCTGCGTATACTGCAGACTTTTCGTCCCATAGACAAATTTCGGCGAATTCGCAGTTGTCAGTGTGGTGGTTTGATTCTTCTGGAAATAGAAGTAATGTGTTAGAGAGAACAAATACGGTTTAAAGCATTGATAAGAAATGGACAAAAGAGATAATAGAGTGTGGCAAAGACTATACCCTCCCAGAACAACAGACACAGAGGTCATTGTGAAAAAAAACATAGAAAATATTTGACTGTGATACTATTGATATTGCAGAAACACATCGGGCGGTGGTAACCAATCTACGTCAAATGGGACACTTGGCTATGCCAATAAAAATATGAATGATTACTTACAAAGTCACCACGGAATGTACTCGTATTGGCACCAGATTGAAAGTTCATGTTGCAGCGTTGTTAGTGGTACAAAAAGTATCTCAAGAAGCACAGTCAAACTAGCGTTTTCTGAAGAGAATGATAATATTCTCGACGATACCACAGTATTTATAGAAAGTCATTAAGAGGAATCGACCGTAACGACTATGTTCTATGTTGAAATATATATTTAAGCGGTATATTATTTTTATTTTTTGTTTTGTTGTTGGTATTCCACGGTTTAAACAATGCACCTGCCATGTTATCTCTTCACCACCCATGGTTGACTGGTAGAGAATGCCTAAGGCATTAAGTCCGCCATTGTACCTTTGTGCATGAAGTTTAAATAAATAAATAAATAAATTAGGTACTTTTGTAACTACAGGGTATTTAAAGTAAAGACAGCCATTACTTAATTGCTATCCCGAGAAGCGAGTTGTGACAATCATATTCCCTAATAAATACATATTACCAGGCCCCTCAGAAAGTATTGCGAAAAAAAGTTTTTATATATGGGAGACTGGCCAGTTATAATGTTTTTCGAAAATATGATTATTTATAAGTAAAAATAAGTAAGTTCCAATTTCAAAATTTCCCTCCACATTTTTTGCGAGTTAATTCAAAGTATTGTGTCTCACTGAAATATGGATCTGCGCCGGGAACATTTTAGAGCTATGATTTTATACGATTTCAAGTGTCGCCTGAAACCGGATGAATCGTACGATAGACTTCAAATGGCATTCATGGATGAAGGCCCTTCCAAGGCAACCGTGTATCGTTGGTATAACGAATTCAAGCGCGGTCGACCAACTTTGGGGGATGACGAAAGAAGCGGTCGCCCTTTGACGGCTGTTACCGAAGAAAACGTGCTAGCAGTGAAAAATTTAATCCAAGACAATAGGCGAATTACATATCAGGAGATTCAACACATATTGAAGATTGGATCGGGAAGCGTTCACGAGATTCTACACAGCCATCTTCGCGTGAGGAGGATAGTATCACGCTGGGTGCCGCACAACCTCACCGATGCTCAGAAGCAGGCCCGGGTGGAATGGTGCCGTGATATGCTTAACAAATTTGAAGCAGGCTCGTCTCGGCGTGTTTACGACATCGTTACAGGTGATGAGTCCTGGATTTATCAATACGACCCAGAAACCAAGCGCCAGTCGACTGTTTGGGTGTTTCAAAATGAGCCAACGCCTACCAAAGTGAAGCGATCTAGAAGCGGGGGTAAGATTTTGATCGCTAGCTTTTTTAATTTGACTGGCCACTTGGTATCAATTCCCTTACGGGATCAAAGAAGCATTAATGCCAAATGGTATACTACCAAATGTTTGCCAGAAGTTTTCTCTGTTATAAGCAACAAGCGACCAAACACAGGGCTCCGCGGGCTACTGCTCCACCACGACAATGCACCTGCGCACACCGCACTCAAAACGAGGGACTTCCTGGACAGCACGCCAGTCAAACTCCTGGGTCACCCTCCTTACAGCCCTGATCTAGCACCGTGTGACTTCTTTTTATTCCCAAAAATAAAAAATCAGCTCAAAGGGATACAATTTTCGTCGCCGGAAGATGCGCTGGCTGCGTTCGAGCAGGCTGTAAACGAGGTGTCTGCGGCGGACTGGAAAAAGTGTTTTGAAAACTGGTTTAGGCGCATGAATCTTTGTATAGAGGCTGGTGGAAAGTACTTTGAAAAGATTTAATAAAAATATATGTACGTATAGAACAATTTTTTTTAGTTTCGCAAAACTTTCTGAGTGTCCCACGTATTATGCTTTAAGAGGTGCCTTGATTGAAATTCAATTCTACAAAGAATAGAATTTTTGAAGATATTTGTACTTTTGAGTCGTTTTTTAGGGTTCCATAGTCAACAAGGAACCCTTATAGTTTCGCCATGTCCGTCTATCCGGCCGTCCGCAGCTTAACTCAGAGGCTCTTAGGACTAGAAAGTTATAATTTGGTATGCATATACATATTTATCACGACGTCAAAGTGGTAAAATAAAACCATGTAACAAATTTTTTGGCTACCTCCTGTACACGTAAAGCGTGGCTGTTTTTTTTTTCTCGTATATAAATGTTAATGGTCTGTGAAAATCATTTTTCTATTCAAGTGTCCGTCCCCTGTGCCAGCTAAATGGTGGCTTTTGATTATATGAAAAATTCACGGCTGTAGCATATATAACGAAATTAAAAGGGAAACTATCACATCTATGTAGGCTTTACAAGTTTACGAGTTGAAGAGAGTTTATGAGTAATAGTTGACTAACTTATAAAATGTACTTGGAAAAGTAAAAAAAGAAGTATATTGATGTATGGGGACAACAATTGCCAAACGGAAATAGTTATTTATGCTACAAGTGCGGAAGGTAGGTGATTTCCGATGAGTGGCATTTTTATTCACGAGCGAGCGAAGCGAGTGAGTGGATAAATCGACACAAGTCGGAAATCATCTTACGTACGTGTATCATACAACATTTTACTATGCATTGTGCGAGGAAATAAATAAATTAATAAAATGAAATTAATGAAATGGCGGGCTTATTCAAGCGCGTTCAGCATATGCACAGATTAACTAATTGTAATTAATAGTTCTTCGGGCATATCTACTGCGCATGTGCGAATAGCTGTCACATCGTAACGCAATAAGGCACGAGCAAAAAATACGTTCTGCCAAACATATTTAATGAATATTTAAAATTAATGCTTGATCAAAATCTAAATCTAGAGTAATTAAAAACGCCTAAAATAAAGTATTAGTTTTATTTTACCTTTTATATGAATGATAATCTGTACATAACTAATTTTTAAAACTTTTCTCAAATAATAAAAACTCTATGCGTCGGGCTGACGTTGGAGTTAAAAATTAAAAAAGTACAGGAAAGTAAAAAGCACTAGTGAAAAAAAGTGACAGTGGCGCTCTTTTCGAGGACATGCATTGTAAAGTTAATTTTGTCACATCGTTAGAACAATTTTCCGTGCTTTCATTGTTAATGACCGTTAGTATTGTTGGTGATGTATTTTGGTGAATATAGCTGTTTATACACGGAACCCTCTGTGCGCGAGTCAGACTCGCACTTGGCCGGTTTTTCTCACCTTCGTAAATAAATGTTAGAATACATGCAAAATATTCGGCCAGTAACTTTTAGTTTTACTTAATAAAAATAAAATGATATTTCGATTGCACTTATCATTTTAGTCAATCGCTACCGCAACGTTTTGATAGTGTTGTGTTGTGTAGGTTTTTAATGTTAGTACTGCTATAAATTTCTCACAAATATGTACATTAGAATCAATGATGCCATATATACGTAATAGTGAAAAAAAGGTAAAGTCTCATTGATTATAATCGATTCCACCATCAATCAGGGATTCTAGATATTATCAATTTATCAGCGATGGCGACTATCGAAATACCAAAATGGGATTAACATTTAATAAGGGATTGACATTTCTATAGCGCTTGACAGTAATATTTCTCTACCACGACGCTTTCGTTGATCGAATACCACTTATCTAGAGTTTCTGGGTATCTCTTTAACCATACCATAATCATGAAACAAGAGATTTAAGACGGTACCCAGACCAAAAAATCGGCATGAGATATGAGTATTCCTATTGTTCTAGCGGCACTGGTGGCGCATGAATTACAGTAGTGAATACGCCCAGTTTTTAGAATAAAATCTTTACAAAACCGAATTTTGGTCTTTTAAAAAAAAAAAAACCTACCAAAATGTTCGTTATTAAATTGTCTATCCATTAGTGTTAGTACAAAAAATAATTAATGAACACTTTACAAGGAGATGCATAATATCAATAATTATTTCTCATTTTTATGTTTTTTTGGAAGGAGATTAGTGAAATATATACAACATTAAAAAAAAAACTAATTCTTCCATTTTAGAATCAATATTATGTAGAAATTTTATGTATTTTTATTAATTGATATTTCTTTTTAAATAACGAGTAGATAGCTCCTAAAAACAGCACAAAAAACGGCTTGCGCGGCGTTTTGCTCGGGGTACCGCCTTAACTCTACCTTAACTGACTTCTAATAAAATCTTTTTACCAAAAAAAAAAAAAACAACTTCTAAAGGAAAACACTACAAAGCGAAAAATTACTTACCTATTGTGTTTTGTTTTTCGACACCGCCTCCGAAATACAAGGTTATAAAAAAAATAAAATTCTCATTTTGTTTTGGTACCTCATAATAATATTACCACGAAAAACATTAATAGCCAGAGTACATCTCATTTTGATACCCATAAAACCAAACACGACTTGGATACAACGTTTTATTTTATTACGGAGTTCTAGTTACCGGCTTCATCCTACCTTCCGGCTTCATCATCAGATCAGTTCGATCGTACCTTTTCATCAATACCATTTATTACTATGTAAATTTGCTTCATCACAGTCACTTATTCGAGATATCTTACAACCATGACATACTTTTTGATGAGTTCCAGTGGCCAACTGCGGTCTTATTCATCACTTCCACTTCACTAAATTATTAATTTAATTATATTTTAGTATTTTCATGATTATGCAAATAGTCGTGAAAATACTAAAATTGCTTTGTGTCTTCCAATAATATTTGAGGAGTTCCTCGATTTCCGTGGGATAAAATCACCAAATTCTGACTTGGTGACAATGAAAACCTTACAAACAAAAAAAGAGTTTGCAAATCCTTCTGCATTTAACGGAGTTATGAACGAACAAACATCACAAAAAAAATATAAACATGCGAATTGAGAACCACCTCCTTTTTTTAGAAGTCGGTTAAAATAATGCATTACTAGTTTCATAAGACGCACTCACTTCTTGTCGCAGTGATCTTCTCGTTTTACCTGTATTTCATTAATATCCATTACATAGCCATCAATTATGTTCTTGCCTATATTTTGGTATGTATGTATTTATATATTATTTTAGTATATTGTACGTACTATACTGTGTGTACTCCGTACATGTATATTCGCCAAGTCTTTTTTTTTTTTTTAAATATATTATAGGCTCGCGCTTGACCACTATCTCACCTGATGGTAAGCGATGATGTGGTCGACGGTGAAGCACGCTTGCCTAGAAGTAACCTATTCACTCAACACTCACACTTAAGTCTAACCCCATTTGAAATAAAATAAAGCAAAAGTGTGTAACTGTCGCAAAACGACATACATAATAAGTACATGCATATGTAGCTGCTGCATGCTTGTGCTTGTGCTGCTTTATCTAGGCAGTCTCTGTCCATTTCAGGTTGCCTGAACTGAAAAAAAGAAATAACAAAACCTATTTTGACTATTTTAGGATTAACCGAAATTTGTTTAATCAAAAATAAAATTAATTTAAAATGATAAAACTGGTTTATTTAACAGGTCCTAAACTGGTTTTGTTATTTTCAGTTTGGTGAGATTTATCAATATTTTTGTTGTTATATGCCGAACTTCTCTAGATAAACTGATTCGTTACCCTGTAATCAATCCTTTGAACGCAATATAACAAAACTCTTTGACAATAATAAGTCTAATAACATTGACTGTATGTTGCAAAAGCATTCTAATTATAATGTTGTCTATATATTGCCTGAAAAATTTAGCTATTTTAACTTAACGCTCTGTAATAAATACTTAACCACAAATTGTAGACAAAACACGCACGATCAATGTGCTGCTTTGCAAAACTTTGGCTATGAATATATTGAGTAAACAACTGTTTGTTACAATTATATTGTAGCGTGTCCGCTACAATATAACGAACCCTTTGGTTGAAGCCACCAAAAATTTGTTATGGTAATCTGTGGCATTATGATCAAACCAGTAGGACTCGAGTGTGTGTGGAACTCTGACTCAGTCGTTCTTAAGTTCTTATAAGTATAATATCGACTCGCTTGCACTGACGTACCTGCGACTGCACGGCCATTTCGAAAGCCTGGTTTCGGAGTGAACAAAATTTGCACTTTCGCGCGTCATCTTTGTGACTGTAAATCTACCTACATTGCGGGTGCTGGGTTTCATGTTCGGGAAATTACTGAAAGACCTTCGAAGACCGTAGACCAGTGATGGACGAAGACTATCTTGATCGGTCTGTGGATAAACTATCTACGGCAATGGGGCCTTGAAATGTACATAGACAAGTTCCAGGGTAAGTACTTTACTGGCTCTCGTAATTAATAGGTATAACTGTAGAAATTACATTACTACTTAGCTAGGTACTTATACCAACCTACATAGCTATACGTAGTAGTAGGTTTCTTGTAGGTGGTCTAGGTAGGCACCTACCACTTCTCGATTCTCGCGATGTAGCAGTGGTTTGCTTGCTCGCACCACCATATACCTTCCATATCTTTCGCTCTTCCAAATAGATAGGTACTTACCTACCTCTTTCCGAATGATTGTATTGACATAGGTCTATGCTATTAAAATGCTTTTACTTGCATATTGTAGGTTTTCCGTACAAACTTCTACCCCTCTTTCTTTCCACCACCATAAGTGTGATTTTCGGGATAAAAACTATCCTATGTCCTGTCCAGGGTCTCAAAATATCTCCGAACCAAATTGCATCTAAATCGGTTCAGCGGATATTTGCTGAACACGCCATAAATTTCTTGTCAACTTGCCCGTAGCTATAGTATAAATGTATGCCAATGTCTATTTGTTTATAGAATCTGTAGATGTATGTAATGTTTACCAGCCTCTCCTTTTGGGAGATGATTAGTCTCAATATAATTTATTGTACTCGTATAAATTGCAGATTTCTAAGGATCAGCAGCCGGTCCTTACGGATAGTGTGCTCAATTTTATTTTTGAGCCGAACACTCTTGATTCCTCTGCAATAACTTTGGATGACCCATAGCGCTGGAAGTGGATAATACTGAAGGCACAAGTCCAAATACATCCTGTGTAAGTAACCCATTCCGCATTTAAATATTTTATGATCTTATTACAATATTGTACTAGTGGTAGTATAAGTACACCACAAAAGGAATCATCATCATGATTATTCATAGGTACTCACATATTCCACTGCTGGTTTAGTCTGTACATTGATTGTCAGTCACTACTCAGTCAATCAGTCACAGAACTTTATATACCGATCTATTTAGATTATTAAGAACTTTCGTATTCTATAATTTTTTACATTATTCATTTTTATACTTATTAACACACACACACACATTTCGTATTTTTTATATATAATAATATTATAAATGTAAAAGTTTGTATGTTTACGTGTTTCTTACTCAATCACGCAAAAACGGCTGAACAGATTTGGATGAAATTTGGCACACAGATAGGCTATAAACCTTAACACATAGGATACTTTTTATCTCGGTAGTACGTTCCCGTGGGATAAATTCCGGCCTCCACACGGGCGAAGCCGCGGGTGATAGCTAGTATTTTGTAAAAATCATTACAAAAAAACATTCAATCAATATAGAAAAAGAAGTAGATAGTAATTCATACTTGGGTAATGGCTAGGCAGATGATAACTACTACTACCACTCGTGTCACTAATTCTTTCAAACCAGTGTAATTATTATAGTTAAAGTAAAATATTTTTATGATCTATCTTATTTCAGGAAATAGACAATATTTTTAAGTGCATGTAATGAGGGAAAATCACTGCTGTAGAGATTTCAAGAAAATTGACTGCTCAATAATGCCTCAAGATGAAAATTATGCAATATTATTATTGTTATTGATAACGAGTTGAAAATGACCCTGACAGAAAAATTAAGTGCAGTAGGCTAAACCAATTAGCATAAGACGTACCAAGGGTAGTTAATTTTATTTGTTATAAATTTTAATGTTGTTTGTTAAACACGATAAGTTTTGATGATCACTTACATAGTTTTGAAATAGAAAAAGCTGATAATGATAGTACTGTATATACTTTTCAGAATGCATTGATATTTTTTATTCCAGAGTGGAAAAAGTTATGTAACGCAAAGAATTGTGTTTTAGTATTAAGTTATAATAATAAGAATGTAATAGAGATAGTGCCATCCACGAAGACGCGAAACGCACCTTCGTGAATCAAATCACGAAACGCGCGCGCGTTACTTTAAGCGATTAAGAAGAAGAGAGAGGGGGTGCGTCTCCGTGGATGGCACTATCTGTACTAATAATGATGATTAATCTTTCTTTTCGTCTTTTTCGTGTGGTTATTGACTAACCTGGTGATAGTTTTTATAGTTATGAATAAAAGTTGTATAATCAATAAATATGTGTATTTTTAATAGATAACATTATGAATTATATTTCACAATTTTCGTTTGGACCACAGGACCCCCACAATTCAAAATTTACTCACGTTTTTTGCAATTTGCAGGTCATTAGCAGGTAATATCTTGGTCAGTTGACGATGAGTCATTTACGAAGTTGGGTAACTATCTAAAAGATGGTTTCAAGCAACATGAAATAATGAAGAACAAAACATTTAAGAATATGTTTCATATAATTCTGATTATTCTGATATATTTCATAACTATGATAACAAGTATACTGCTCTAAAAACGGTGAAGGAAAACATCGTGAGGAAACCGTCATGTTATTCCCTCTCTCACAGAGAGGAGACATCTGTCCCAGCAGTGGCAACATTAAAAGGCTGATGATGATGATGATGAAGGGTAATGTACAGTTTTGTAAATGGTTGATCTTGATACGCGCCGCGTAGAAGCGGAGTTGTCTACACAGATGTTTTTTAACTAGGTTGGTGCGGGAACAACGGAACCAATAGAAAATACAAGGAAAGTAAAAGATGCTTTTCTGTAAACACAATTTTGCCATAAGCAAATTTTTGTCGAAGCATGAGTTGTCCATGAAAATAACTGAAATTATATTTTATAATGTTAATAGGGACCCTATTAATTAATTTTGTGAGTGGACCACTCAGAAAATTTTATGTCCAGAATAAATTCATAATAATTCAACACAGCAGTATTTTTTTGATTTAATCATAAGTTTTAAAACTAAAAACCCACAACTAAAAAACCGCGCGCAGAAAAGCGTGAAACAAGAAAATATTCTTTGAGGATAGCCGTGATCGTATGCCACCTTGCCATAAAGATGACCTATAACTATATTATAATGCATTGATGCGTAAACAGTAATACATAATATTATGTATGTTACAGCAGATAAAATACCGTTTACCATTTTAAATATCTTTTATTATTTTTGAAACATTCTTCAACAACTGCATCATTCACAACCCGACTTCACTTACATAAAATAATATTCATTGGTAGTGCCAATTTCTACGCTCCTGCGCAGACACATCCAGGGTTTATCTTCGATTCAAAAAACAGCTTCTATTCGTTAAGATTTTTTATGATATTTGTTAAAATACAAATAACTGAAACGATTTCATTCGGTAAAGATTATAAAATAATCAATCAATCAATCTGCCTAGCCTTTTCTCAACTACATTGGGGTCGGCTTCCAGTCTTACCAGATTCAGCTGAGTACTAGTGTTTTACATGGAGCGACTGCCTATCTGACCTCTACTACCCAGTAACTGGGTAACAACGGTACCCCTTGGCAAGAATGGTGTCAGATCTCAGACTTCTGACTACCCGTAACGAATGTAAAAGATCTTCAAGTGACAGCCAGGACCAAAAGCTTAAGGTGCTTGCCGAGGCACGGTGAAAACTCGGTATGTTGAAATCGTCATCCATCCATGGACCGACCTCGTCAAGCGTTGCTTAACCTTGATGATCGACCAGTGCGGCTGTTATTATTTAGCCAAGCAGTCCTCAAGATTATAAAACATGATTTAGAAATAGATAATCAGAGAGAGTAAAAACATTTAGTCGACTAGCGTAACTTTTCGTTAGTTCAAGTAACCGTTCATTTACTTATTACCCTGTAATTATCTAAATACCTACTTAAAGTAGTCACTATTGTCGCTTTTCGTAAGTATCCTTTTATAAATACTCTAATTTCAGCAAAGTTACAATCATTCGCAATCTCAGTGTGCTTGTGTGTTGACACAGAATTGCCTGAAAACAAAGTATTCAAGAATTTTCAACCACCATGAATTGTAATCATCACAATTGCCGTTGCGATTTCGTAAGTTATTTTTACTGTTCATATCTTATCCTCATAGTTATCTATATTTTGTATTTTATTATTGTTTATTATCTTCCATACAAATATCTTTGAATTATAAATTTCAAATTGAGAACTTGTAAAACTCTTTCGCATGACAGCCTGTCATAATTTGTTATTCAAATACAGTTTGACATGATCTTAGTTTCAAGTTCTCAAATGAAAAGCCGGGGATTTGTCTCCCTAAAGATCACCGTTTAGTAGATACTTAACATACTTTTCCAATATATCTAAATCCTCCTTCCCTAGTTCTTTATCTCTGTGTTCATCAAGCCTGTGTCAATGCTGCGAATGTATTCCACACATATGTTTTATTTATCACACTCATGTCTCCGTTTCAGGTAAAGCTCTGGCTGGAAAAGCACGAAAAATTCTTCATCCAATCGTGTATCGACACGCAGAAATCATTATATGATACCAAGGACGTTACCAGCACAACCACGTATCAGAAATTGCCTTCGTTTAATTCTGTTTTTCGTAAACAGGCGTGCGTGTACTTTACGCATGTAGCGGCATCGACGAAGCAACATGGCAGATAGGTTTTAAAAAAAACCTGATTCACAATCAGGTTTCAACGACTGCACCACATACGACTCACTGGAGCATAACTCAACGCTGTGCCTTATCCAGCAACCGTGGCATAGCAGCATTTACCCCAACTCACTGGGGAATCACCGCAGACAGTTGCGGCTCACCGATACTATACGGGTTTCGGTCCGGCCCCTTTGTGTCAACTTTCCGGTGGCCCGCCAAGCATCACACGATGTAAGGACAACGCATCAACTACCGATCGCCGGTCGGTCGGCCGGGAGGAGAATGAGTTAGCGCCATCTATCTCACCACATAGGGTTTATTTCAAATAAAAGATTTTGTACATTATGTAGCATATTGTTTTTTATTATTATAAACTTGATAACCTGCTAAACTTGGAACCTTAGAGAGAATATAAAAAACAAGTCTGTCAAGCCGTTTTTGAGTTTTAGCAAGACTAAGGAACGGCAGTTGATTTTTGTATATTAAAAAAAAAAATATATAAAAAAAACTGACTCATAAAAAAACTTTATTTTAATAGTAAAAAAATAATATTTTTATTTATTTATATACTTACACAAAAGCAGCATCACACCAGCTTCATCTTTGCCTTTTGATATATGTTACGGTCTGATACGCTGTAGTTGGAACTTACACTTTTTGGCATACCGATTCGTTACCGGATTTCCTCCTTGCAAGACCATGTGTTTCTGATGGTAGCGCCTAGCTGACCTTAATTTTGGTTTTGGAATGGTTGATTTTGAGGCCCTATTCCATGCTGATCCTTTCCATCCATTCCATGAGCCTTATCACTTCAGCTTCATTTGCCACCAATATCGTTGTGTCGTCTGCAAAATGGAGGTTTGTGATTATAGTGCCACTAGCAGTATTACTTCATTCCCAGTTCTCAAAAGTTTGCCAGCTGATGATGATCTCCATAAAGGTGAATTAAATGTGGGATAGGATCGTCGACTTTTTCAAACCTGAAGGGCTCAGTTGTCGTCCTTTCAGCCTTCACAACGACCTGGTTATTATGGTAGAGTCCAATATAATAATATAATATGTATATAATTTTTGTGGGAGTTGCGTCTGCTAACAAACTGACCTACAGTTTGGCAGAAGTAAAATCCTTTTTGTATGTGTGCTATCTTTTGAAATAAACATTTTTTTTTTTCATATCTTTAAAATTAGATGTTAGAACCTAAGTATAGTAATAATAATAATTTTATATATTTAAGTTATCTAAAAACCTATACATATTAAATATATTACACATAATAATCACTATGGGTGATTGTTGTTAATGACTTTTTATAAATAATCTAGTTTCGGCAAAGTTTTAATCTTTCGCAAAGCCAGTGCTCGATTAGACAGAAGATTCTGCTAAAAGATATTAAAAAAAACCGGCCAAGTGCGAGTCAGACTCGCGCACGAAGGGTTCCGTACCATTTTCGTAAAAAACGGCAAAAAAATCACGTTTGTTGTATGGGAGCCCCCCTTAAATATTTATTTTATTTTGTTTTTAGTATTTGTTGTTGTAGCGGCAACAGATATACACCACCTGTGAAAATTTCAACTGTCTAGCTATCACGGTTCATGAGATATAGCCTGGTGACAGACAGACAGACAGACAGACAGACAGACAGACAGACAGACAGACAGACAGACGGACCGCGGAGTCTCAGTAATAGGGTCCCGTTTTTACCCTTTGGGTACGGAACCCTAAAAACTACTACCATGAATCATGGTTGCCGTTGCGGTTTCGTAAGTCTTTTAACTCTATTTTATCTTTCATAGTCATTCTTTTGAATATTGAGTATCAAATTATACAATATAAAAAAAACTTGTAAAACAGTACTTTACATTGCCACAGATAATATTATAGTAGAATACAGTTCAGGGACAGTTTCTATGTAGGGGATGAGACCACCACTGACATTGCCAACTAATCGTAATTTGACATTTCAGTGGAGTGTGACACGTTCTTAGCTTCAATTCTCAATTCAAAAACGGGGATTAGACTTTCTTAAGATCACTGTTTAATTGAAATACCTTTTATGTCTTTATACATCCAAATCAGGGAGGATTGAGACTAGATAGACTCCAATTCGTCATCTCTGGGTAGAGCAAGTTTTTCCCTTTTATATTAATGCTACGATTCTACAAACCAGATTTATTTCATTTCTCTAATTCATTCTCTTTTTCAGGTTAAACTGTGGCTGGATAAGCAAGTAAATTACTAGACTAGACTACTAGACTAGACTACTATACTAACAGAAACCATCATACGAGTATGAGACCAAGAACATTCGCCGCACATCAGCGAGCTGCCAGCGCTTTGTTATGCAACTACTATTTATGCTATGTATCCAGCAACCGGAGCATAGCAGAATTTACTCTGACTCACTGGGCTATTACCGCAGGCCGTCATGACTGACTGGGACTATGTGGGTTCCGGTTCTAATCCACTAGTACAAACCTTGCATTGGCTTGATAGCATCAAATATGATGCACGGACGAAACATCAACGATTTGCGACTGGTCTCCGGAGGGGAGTGATATAACGCGACGGCATCGAATTTATTTATACTATGTAACCTATAGTTTTTACATTTATTTCTTTTTCATTATGTCATGTCATCCGTTTGTCACTGTTAATATCATTAAACCTATTGAATATAAAATTAATTCCACAGAGAAACTTATATATACGGACAATGAATGCAATTTTTACTTAAAATACATAATTATGATGATGACGATGGAGGCAGAACTAGCGCGAAGTTGATGAAACGGAAGCATGCCGCCTAAAAATACTACTCATTATGTTCTCCTTTTTCATTACTGGTAAATTGTCGTAATTGTTAGAAAAGCAAAAATTCATTTTCTGCCTATAAGTATGTCATTTGTAAACTTGTCACTAGATGGAGTTAAAAGCAAAAAAATAAATTACTTACATCAAATAACATACTAGATAGCATAACAAACATGCGCGAAAAGATTTAGATAAAATCATTGGGAGAACATTCATATTTACTATAATTAATGAATAATTTTTCTTAACTAAGAAGATAATTTTTCTATATTATCATTCGAGTATAATATTTTTAGTCCATTTACTAGAATGACACGCGGAAGACTATTAACTGTCTGTGTTATAAATTAAGTGACGTTATATTTTTGGTACTGATATTGAGGATGTGCCAGACACACAGTGTAAACAGTGGCTTATTTACGATGACTTAAAAACAAAATTTTTATGTGTCCGCTATAGAATCCCACAAAATTATTTAGTTCCAATTCATAACACGAGAACATACTATACTACATACGGATTCGTACTATATTATAACATTGTCAAATCATTATGATCAATGTTGATGAAGGTTGTGCTTCGTAGCACGACAATGAACGCATTCAATATAACTTTAGATGGTAATTAATTCCTTTTAATTTGTACTATTTTATACCACCAATAAGAAATTTTATACCACTCAATTATAGCGGACACTTGAAACTTTTGTTTTTAAGTCATCGTAAATAAGCCACTGTTTACACTGTGTGTCTGGCACATCCTCAATATCAATACCAAAAATATTACGTCACTTAATTTATAATTAAACCCCCTCCCCCACCCTAAATCCACC
This sequence comes from Orthosia gothica, assembly GCA_949775005.1. Lineage (NCBI taxonomy): Eukaryota > Metazoa > Arthropoda > Insecta > Lepidoptera > Noctuidae > Orthosia > Orthosia gothica. Next base: position 13,665,582 of record OX459050.1, on the reverse strand, counting down.
TTTGTCCTGTACTGCTTTCTGAAGTCACATCTGTGATTGCTGCGCTCAAAGACATGATATATTTTTGAAATCCCCATGACAGGGATGGGAAGAAATACAAAATTGGGCCCGCCACAATATGACGCCCAAAAGCCGCAAATTTTATTCAATTTAAATGTTTCTAGTGAAACTCGCAAAGTTAAGACGAATCGATTGACGTAATAATCATCGAAATCAGTTCAATCGTTTTGTCTCTAGGCCGCCACATAGGAACAAATATATATTCAAAAATACACTTTAAACACATTATCTTGACAAATTTTAAATATCCGCCAACTGTTCGTAAAGTCCTACGAATTCAACCATCCTGTCTTCTTGTGTTTTTTTGATTAAAATAAAGATTTCGACTTTGTCATCTAGTTGGACACGTGGCAAGTACTAGTACTACTATGCACTTAAATTACTGATCCAATTGCTCTACCAAAATAGCCATACAATAGTCATATATGATCAATAGTATGACATCTAAGCCCTTCAAGATTTAAATAGGTGTACGACGATCCTATCCCCCATTCTATTTAACGATTATGGAGATTACACCATCCTCCATAAAAAAGACAAAAGATATTTATTTCAATTAGGCCACCAAGCGGCACTTTTGAATGTCACAATTTAAATTTACAGGGAATAAAAGTTGATTTTACCGTGCATTCGGAAAGTAGCTTGTTATGGAGAAGAATGCACAAGAAACTCCATACTTTCTCCTTTAAAAAAATAATGTGTTTTACAATATTTAGGTACATAAGTACATACATTAATAAATTCACATATGTGAGGACAATGCACCCAGAATAGCACTACACACTATACTACGTAAAGGTATAAAGTATTAAAAGTACGCACACATGTACTGTGCAGTTATATAATAGGTACTAGAAAAACAATAACATCCGAAGCAGTTAAATTATGACCAATCCCAACTGACGGCGGTCGTTCACGAAAATGACGCATGAATCGAAACCACCCAGCTTAACCATCATGAAGGGAGCCGAATGATCCAACACACGCGCCACCATCAGAGAGACATTTGAGAGAGCATGACACACTCAACTGCCAGGGCACACACAAGTCAACGAACGACACATAGGTATAGCAAATGGTAGATTTACTGTTGGGTACATAGTACCCACACACGTGCTGTGTAGCTATACAATACTAATAGAAATCGAGTCTATACAACACAAACAAATTCATACAGTCTTCAAAACAATACTGTTCAAAACATAATGTTCTACATATCATTTGTGTTTGCGCCCTAGTGGTTGAGGAGCAGGACTAGCATTGAGCCAAGCATTTTTATCAGTGATGTAATCCCCTATCCTATAATATGCCTGCCTGCATAGTGTGCGTTTTATACAATTTTTAAATTTCGTCTCATTCAGTTATAGAATGTGGGGAGGAATTTTATTGTAACATTTTGTACAGTACCCCATGAACCTGGTTGAACTAATTGGTCCCTATTTCTAGTAATGTAATTATGTCTGTCTCCATTTTTACTAAAAAGATGTAAATTCTTACTCACGTACATGATGTTTTCATAAATATATTGACAAGGAACCGTCATGATGTTAATGTCCTTAAACAGTTCCCTTAGAGAATCGCGCCGGCGAAGATTGTATATCGCTCTGATGGCTCGTTTTTGCAGAATAAAAATAGACTCAATGTCTGCAGCCCTTCCCCATAGTAAGATACCGTAAGACATTATACTATGAAAGTAACTAAAATAGACTAGCCTAGCGGTATCCACATCAGTAAATTGACGAATCTTTCTGACAGCATAAGCTGCCGAACTCAGCCGCCCCGCAAGTGATACTAAATGAGGACTCCATTGCAACCTTGAGTCTAGCGTGATCCCCAGGAAAACCTTTTTATCGACGAATTCGAGCTTCTCCTTGTTTAATATTATGTCACAATAAGTACTTTTGACATTTGGCAAGGAAAATTTTATGCATTTGGTTTTTTTACCATTTAAAACTAAATTATTGGCAGTGAACCAATCCTGAACCTGCCGTAGCGCGTTATTTACGTCGTCAACCTGACAAGTACGTCTAATTATAACTATTGTAAAGCCATACCTCTAAGCTTTAATACGACGTACTGTATGTCTTATTCAAGAAATTTTTTGTTAGGGCACAGCTCTGTACAAATTCTGGCCATGTCCTTTTAGTTTTTAATTGTAAGCGCAAGTCGTATTTATTTTGTAAAATGTTTTTATATAATGTTGAAAATGTCGCTAGAAACACATTTGTATTTCTTCGTGCTTAAATTGTATGTATTGTTGTAGTGTGTAGTCGTTTGTTTTACCAAATAAAAAAATGAATGACACCCATTGAGGGAGGCTGACTATTATGTTGGGTATGTCATTGGAGTTAACATCGAATCTCATTACGTCTGCAAACACCACTGGCTCGGAAAAGCACTTTTATATTATTTCAATATTTCCAAGGAATCGAGCCTAGATGTTAAGGCCAGACTATTATCAATAAGACGACAAATACTAAAAACAGGGATCTTATCACGGTTCCACAAAAATGAAATCATTAAACAAAAAAAGTTAAAAACTAGGTCCAATTTATATATTATGCTGACAGAGCAGTTATTCGATAATCCGAAATCAAAACTTTACAGTGTTGTGCCGTGAGTGATGTTTGTGTGTGTATTTGTGTAATTCTTTCTCCTTAATTTGGACGAGAATAGAAAAATATTGCTAATAATATTTTTAAACAAAGATGTCATGAGGAAAGTATTTATATCTTATATATTACCGGTATTAAAAATAAAACAATAATTGTCACATAAAAACATTTTAATAAGCAAAGTAAATAAATTTAAAATTGTATGGTATAAGATTAACGCCGCTGATGACAAGAACAATTAGTGCATTTGACAACCGCCTTCTCACGTATTCGGAGACAATATTTCCATGCCTCATGTGCGTGTATCGGGTTCTGCGTATACTGCAGACTTTTCGTCCCATAGACAAATTTCGGCGAATTCGCAGTTGTGAGTGTGGTCGTTTGATTCACCTGGAAACAGAAGTAGCGTGTTAGAGAGAACAAATATGGTTTATAGCATTGGTAAGAAATGGACAAAAGAAAAGAGTGTAGCAAAGACTGTAAAAGTACGCTAAAACTCTCCCAGATCAACAGAAAGAGCTCATTGTGAAAAAAATACATATAATTTTTTTGACTGTGATACTATTGATATTGCAGAAACACATCGGGCGGTGGTAACCACTCTACGTCAAATAGGACACTTGGCTATGCCAATAAAATATGAATGATTACTTACAAAGTCACCACGGGATGTACTCGTATTAGCACCAGGTTGAAAGTTCATGTTGCAGCGTTATAAGTGGTACGAAAAGTATCTAAAGAAGCACAGTCAAACTAGCGTTTTCTGAAGAGAATGATAATATCCTCGACGATACCACAGTATTTATAGAAAGTCATTAAGAGGAATCGACCGTAACGACTATGTTCTATGTTGAAATAATTAGAATTAAATTAGGTACTTTTGTAACTACAGGGTACTTAAAGTAAAGACAGCCATTACTTAATTGCTATCCCGAGAAGCTAATTTTGATAATCATATTCCCTAATTAATACATATGCTTTAAGAGGTGCCTTGATTAAAATTCAATTCTACCAAGAATCTAATTTTTTGAAGATATTTGTTCTTCTGAGTAGTTTTTTAGGGTTCCATAGTCAACGATTCGCCATGTCCGTTTATCCGTCCGTCCGTCCATCCGTTTGTCCGAGCTTAGCTCTTACCTACATAAATAAATGTTTGAATACATGGAAACCGACTATTACTCGTAAACTTGTAAAACCTCCATTAACTTGATAGTTTTCCATTTAATTTCGTTACATATGCTACAGCCGTGAATTTTTCACATATCCAAAAGCAACTATTTAGCTGGCACAGGGGACGGACACTTGAATTGAAAAATAGTTTTCACAGACCATTAATATTTTTGAATGGCCTATCTAGGGATTACCCCACACCATGGGATAGACGAGAAAAAAAAACATCCACACTTTAAGGGTACAGGAGGTAGCCAAAAAATTTGTTTCATGTTTTTATTTTACCACTTTGTCGTCGTGATAGATATGTATATCCATACCAAATTATAACTTTCTGGTACTAAGAGTCTCTGAGCTAAGCTCGGACAGACGGATGGACGGACGGACGGATAAACGGACATGGCGAATCGTTGACTATGGAACCCTCAAAAACTACTCAAAAGAACAAATATCTTCAAAAAATTCGATTCTTGGTAGAATTGAATTTTCAAGGCACCTCTTAAAGCATATGTATTAATTAGGGAATATGATTATCAAAATTAGCTTCTCGGGATAGCAATTAAGTAATGGCTGTCTTTACTTTAAGTACCCTGTAGTTACAAAAGTACCTAATTTAATACTAATTATTTCATCATAGTCTTAATGACTTTCTATAAATACTGTGGTATCATCGAGAATATTATCATTCTCTTCAGAAAACGCTAGTTTGACTGTACTTCTTTAGATACTTTTTGTACTACTAACAACGCTGCAACATGAACTTTCAAGCTGGTGCCAATACGAGTACATTCCGTGGTGACTTTGTAAGTAATCATTCATATTTTTTTTGGCATAGCCAAGTGTACCATTTGACGTAGAGTGGTTACCACCGCCCGATGTGTTTCTGCAATATCAATAGTATCACAGTCAAATATTTTCTATGTTTTTTTTCACAATGACCTCTGTGTCTGTTTGTTCTGGGTGAGTATTGTCTTTGCCACACTCTATTATCTCTTTTGTCCATTTCTTATCAATGCTTTAAACCGTGTTTGTTCTCTCTAACACATTACTTCTATTTCCAGGAGAATCAAACCACCACACTGACAACTGCGAATTCGCCAAAATTTGTCTATGGGACGAAAAGTCTGCAGTATACGCAGAACCCGATACACGCACATGAGGCGTGGAAATATTGTCTCCGAATACGTGAGAAAGCGGTTGTCAAATGCACTAATTGTTCTTGTAATCAGCGGCGTTAATCTTATACCATACAATTTTAAATTTATTTACTTTTCAAAATAAAATGTTTTTATGTGACAATTAATGTTTTACTTTTAATGCCGGTGATATATATGATATAAATACTTCCCTCAAGACATCTTCGTTAAAAAAAAATATTAGCAATATTTTTCTATTCTCGTCCAAACTACATCACATCATCAGCCTATTAATGTTCCCACTGCTGGGACACAGGCCTCCTCTCTGTGAGAGGGAATGGGCCGTAATCCACCACGCGGGCCCAGTGCGGGTTGGTGGATGTCACATGTCTTCGAATTTTTGGTTTTAGGACATGCCGGTTTCCTCACGATGTTTTCCTTCACCGTTTTGAGAGCAGTGGTGAAGAAATAATTTACACAAAGTAAAGCGCCTGCCTGGGCTCGAACCCACGACCTACAACTTGTAAGTCGCGGCCGATACCACTGGGCCACCACTGCTCTCTAGCCACCACTGCTCTCTCGTCGTCCAAACTAAGGAAAAAGAATTACACAAATACACACACAAACATCACTCACGGCACAACATTGTAAGGCTTTGATTTCGGATTATCGAATAACTGCTCTGTGAACCTAATATATAAATTGGACCAATTTATTCACGAAATGATTAATTTTATCTTTGTTTTAATTTTTGTGGAAAAAACCATGATAAGGGCCCTGTTTTGAGTATTTGTCATCTTATTGATAGTAAGTTCTCTTCAACACATCTAGGCTCGATTCTTTGAAAAGATTGAACTCAATATAGTAGTTATTTACCGAGCCTATGGTGTTGGCTGACTTAATGAGATTCGATGTTAATTCTAAAGACCTTCTAAGTACCTAAAATTAATCCGTTGAATACGTTCAATAAAACTCAGCCTCCCTCAGTGGGTATCATGAAAGTAAATAATGTTATAAATTTATAAAGTCGATTAAATAATCTGACATGACATGAAGTCAGATAGGTTGACCGTAGCAAAAGTCAGTTTTCCCATTCGAGATGTGCGAAGAAGGGGAGCTAAACTAGGAATTAATTTGTTTATTTACACCATAACTAAATATGATAGCGGAGAGGGTTAGCCATATGAAAATTCTCTACCTCGCGTCATGTTTCTCATTACTGAGGGTCTTGATTCCCCCGACAGGAGATCAACTTTTCTCTGATGAAGTTTTCCATCTGTGTTCGCCCTTGCCGTCGTGAAGTGCATCGTGCAGCTTGTGTTCAGCGTTGCACGTATTTGATCAGACCGTCTAAATCGCGCTGCGACCCCTTGGCCTCTTGCATTCGACCTTGCCAGTGAACATCAGCTTTGTCCTCGTAAATGAAAACATAGTAACTTCTGTTACTCTGATTATGCTTGTTTTGGTTATTGTAATAAGGAGATTGGGAATGTTTTTGGTTTGTTTGTATGTACCACCATTAAGGAGATACGATAGATAAAAACACAGTATTTTGCTAAAAACATAGATATTTTTAAGAACAAACACAGTGCGTTATAATTTTTTGGTTTGAACACAGTTAATTACTATTTACTGTGCTGTAATGTGTTCATGTATTTTCATAAATATGTTTTGCTTGGCTTTAACACGGCGTTTTGAAATACTGTGATTTTATATAAAATTTCCGTAAATTTAATTATATGTTATACTTAAATTAATCAAAGTATCTAGTTACTGGGCTTAAGATGGCTTAAGATGCCTCCAGTTTTAATGTTTATTTCAAAATTACATAGCTTAACCACAGTAACTATTGATTTACTGGGTTTTAAGCTAACCTTTTGCGTGTAACGGGGTACGGGAGGGGTTTGCGGGATGGATGCCCAGGCGCGTGCTGCCCTCCGCGGCGCATTGTTTCTAGCGACCTTCTACCTTCATTTGAGAACCAGGAAGGAGTATAAAAACGATGCAGCAAAAGAACAGGATTTGAAGAACAATTAATTTAGCTGATCTACAGAAAGTCATAATGCTGCCGAGGTTAGAAGGTTTCAAGTCAGTATTTTTTTGTCCAAGACTAACCGTTTTTAATTAAAGTTTTGTGCCAGTTGGAACCCACAATGTTAGTAAAACATTATAGTTATATGGCATGAGGCTGTATCTGGGCGCAGAAAAGAAGACATTACAAGACCTTTTTACCAGTTTCTTAAGCATAAAAGTGACGTTAAAAACATAAAATTTGGAATGATAACTGCGTTTTACAAAATAAATGTTGGTCACTGTTGAGCTTTTAGTTTAAATAATTAATTAATAGCAAAGATATTATAGCTGGTAAAACTATAACAATAAAGTACTTTGAGCATGGAAACAGCTTCATGTTAGACGATAGCTTTCTTCACCAAGTGGTGCAAGCAATGAAACGTAACCCAATTTACGACTTTAATGATTTTCACAAAACTGTGCTGTCTGCACGATCTGGAAAAGTTGACGTAAAAGTAATGGCCGTTCGAGATTTTTATGATTATGAGGAGTGTTTATCTGCACACCGTTTAAAAAATTCACCTACCTGAATTCACTTTCGTGAAATCGTAGACGTTCAAGCTAGGTGTGGGTTTTAAAATTTATATATAAAGAAATCATACAGAGAAAAAATTATATTGCACTTCAATTTTTGAAAACGAAACACGAAAAAACAGAATGCCTGAGCCTGTTCCAAAAACTACAGCACGAGGTATTAGTGAGCAAAGACTCCCTCTCTTGTCTTCAAATCTACTTTTGTTTTGACAAGCATTGCCTGAGAATAATTTAACCGTCAATTTACTTACCAATAATGATGATGGTTGTGACTAAGGCATATGGATTTATTTTATTTTATTTGTAGCATTTATATAAATGTAGAAGTTTATTTTTTATGTTGTTTTCAATATTTTTAGGGTTCCGTAGCCAAAGGGTAAAAACGGGACCCTATTACTAAGACTCCGCGGTCCGTCTGTCTGTCACTAGGCTGTATCTCATGAACCGTGATAGCTAGACAGTTGAAATTTTCTCAGATGATGTATTTCTATTGCGGCTATAACAACAAATACTAAAAACAGAATAAAGTAAATATAAAAGTAGAGCTCCCATACAACAAACGTGTTTTGTTTGCCGTTTTTAGCGATAATGGTACGGAACCCTTCGTGCACGAGTTTTTTTTTGTTAAAATTAACAAAGCCACAACTATTAATTTGATTTCACTATCTCCTCATCTTGTCACTGTATCTCAAGTAGATAAATAAAATTAATGAAGTCATATTAAAGAAACTGATCTCGAATGTAGCTATTAAAATTAAGAACGTACGTAAATAAGAACTTGATTTTACTTTAAGTCGACGCAAAAATAAAATAAAACATTGAACTTAAATTCATTGTTTAACTTCATACCATTTATGACAACACCAGGGTAACTATTATTTTGAGGAATCATTCACAAATGATAAAGGTTAATAAAGAACATAGTATATTTAGATATATATTATTGATTTTAGATTTTATAATCATATATTAGTCTTAAATGCAGCATCTTCACTTACTAGGTATTCTGCTAGGTAATCGAAGCCTACTGTTATTAGATTTCAACCCAGAATGTGTACAGTTACTGTGTCGTATTAGCACTGGAGTTCCTGTCTTTAAATAGTTAATACACAGTAACGTGTAAAACTTACCTAGACCACAGTTACCATTCAGTTAGTCGATTTTAGCTTAAAAAAATTAAAAAATATCAATTATGTTCCTATTTTATAACACGTTAACTGATTTTATTAAATAAAAAACGATAAAAACCGGCCAAGTGCGAGTCGGACTCGCACACGAAGGGTTCCGTACCGTTATCGCAAAAGACGGCAAAAAGATCACGTTTGTTATATGGGATAATAAATATTTAAGGGGGGCTCCCCCCTTAAATATTTATTTTATTTTATTTTTAGTATTTGTTGTTATAGCGGCAACAGAAATACATGAGCTGTGAAAATTGAATTAGAGCTTTGTTCATTTAACAACACATAAAAATGAAATAAGTTTTTAAACTTTCATGGTCACTAACACTAACATTAAATTAACACAAAAATTTGCCTTCTCCTCAGCAGAGTGGGCCAGCGACCCGTCGGGTTTCAGCAGTGGTGGTAGTGAGGGACGGCTGAAGTTGGACTCGACCGACTTAGCCAGGGACCAAAACGCTTTACTACCTGCTGGGTAAGAAGCAAGTTTGGCCCCTATTCGGCCAATGTGGTCGAACCGAGCCCTACTCAACACCTTCTTGCAGGACTTGGCAGCCCTGTTGTAGGCTTTCTTCCTTTGACCCACGTCACTCGCTTTGCGCGAACGAGCGTCAACCCATGCCAGGTACGCCTCATGTTTAAGCGCGTCGGCGCGATGACATTCAGCGCCAAACCATGGCCGGTCAACATTGGTCATTGTTACGTCAGAAAACGGAATGTAGTACTCCATTCCCTGACGCAACACATCCGTCACGTTGTCCGCGCACGCCGTAGGATCATCCGAAGAAAAGCAAGTAGGCTGCCAAGGATAACATGCGAAGAAAGATCGCATGCCATCCCAATCTGCTGACCTGTACCGCCAAACCCGCCGCGTGCCTCTTGGGCTGCGATCGGGCGGGGAGTAGACGGACACAGACTTCACCAGACAATGGTCGGAACTACCCAAAGGTGAAGTTATCGACACAGAGTATCGGTCTGGCTCTGTTGTCAGCAGAAGGTCCAAGCAATTGGCCGTGTGCAAATCAACATCCGGCACCCTTCGTTGCCCCCTGGACCAGCTGGGTAAGGTTAAGCGCAAGCGCAAGCTTACGCATCTCCCGTCCAGCATGGTCAGTGCACTGGTATGGGAAGAGCCACCCCTTGGGCGGAAGGGTACCGTTGCTGTGCCGCATCAGCCGCCTCACTGAGGTACTCTGTGAGCCTGGTTGTCTCCTGATCTCCACTGTGCGAGCGGTAGACACAGGCGTAGATAATTTTATCCAGACCTGTGTCCACTAGAGCCCACAGCGTCGAAAATCTTGGGTCCTCAAGGTTACGGAGACGCCGATAGCAAGTGTCGTCACGGGCGTACATACACACTCCCGCGCGCGGTTTTTTAATTGTGCTCCAGGGTAAACCCTGGGTAAGATAGGTACGACGCGTCTGACGGACTCGCTATCTGCGTCTCCGTAAGGAAAAACAGCGCTGGTTTTTCAGTCTCCAGGTGGTAGTGGACTGCAGAGAGATTTGAGTGCAGACCTCTAATTTTGGTGAGGTGCACTTTGTGTGGGAGGGGGTGCAGCCGCTGTTTATATCCTGTATTTTTTTTCCTTGGCATTTTCATTTAAAGAAGAGTGAATGGAAGAGAGGAGTAGGAAGTGAGACGAGGTTCCACGCTGCTAACCTACAGACACGCACTGAAAGGACGCCATCATTGGGGCACTAGCCCGGAGACTGCGGGGACGCCCGAGCCCCCCCGGAATGTCTATCGGGCCCTCCCTTCTGGTCGCCAACCAGCACGATAGTGCATTCCGGGATTTTTCGACAGTTGGCGGGGCAGCCTTTCATGTGTGGCTGGCACACTACTTGGGCCCCCAACTACCTGCGGTCGGCCAGCGGTGCACCGTGCCTCGGATCCCGCTACCCTCCGCGACTAGTCTCCCGATACGCCCATAACAGCGCGCGCCAGACTGGTCTGCTTGCAGTGGAACAGCTATCTCGACCCAACTCCTCTAGATGGCTACACTGAGCATCGTAACCGGAACACGGCCAGGCCGCTTGGCGGTACGTCTTTGCTCAGTGGGTGGTCACAAGCCTTCGGCCGAAGCCTACCACCAGTTGTGTCACCTGATTTGCACCACCCGGGGACCACGTGTAGGGAATCTAAGGGTACTCTCCTACGGACGTGGGTGACTCGGCCCCCAATTCGGGCTATGTTGTTAACCCTGGTTCTCTTGCGGATCTCTACATTTCTGCACCTGCCATTGCTCTTTAATGATCAATAGAATGACATCTAAGCCCTTCAGGATTGAAATAGGTGTACGACGATCCTATCCCCCATTTTATTTTACGATTATGGAGATTCCACCATCCTCCATACTGGGAGGTAACACTTCCCGTGTTACTATTGGTACACTATAACCACAAACCTCCGTTACGCAGACGAGACAACTCTATTAGTGGCGAATGAAGCTGAAATGAATGGGCTCCTGGAAAGGGTGGAAAGGATTTGAATGGAATACCAAATTAACGGTGGTAGACCGTAAAAACTCTCTCCATAAAGAGGTGCCCAGTCCCTCGCAAAGGAGATGAGTTTATTGACCGGGGTGATATCATCAGAAACACAGGGTCTTACAAGAAGGAAATCAGGCGAAGAATCGGTATGCCCAAACGTGCAATGTCCCAAGTGCAGCCAATCTGTAGAGACCGTAACATTTCTCGGCAGACAAAGATGAAGGTGTGATGCTACTTTTTTTGTTCTCCAACTTTAGTTACAGCTCGAATAAGTGGACGCTAAGGAAGGCTAATCGTGATCGCATTGACTCTTTCCAGATGAGGTGTTGGCAAAGGATGCTTTTAAGGCAAAGGCTCAGCTGGCTGCCAAAAAGCTGGGGATCCTTGCAAAGGTGAGACGGTACTTCACGCCAGAACAGCTCCTCAACTTGTATCAAGCGCAAGTTCGATCATGCATGGAGTACTGTTCTCATCTCTGGGACGGATCAGCCAAATACCAGCTTGACGCACTAGAGTCGATCGAAAAGCGAGCCAAAAGGCTCATCGGCGATGAGGCGCTGGTCAAGTCAAAGCTCCAGAGTCTTGAACATCGTCGCCGAGTTGCCAGCCTGTCGGTTTTTTATCGGTTACATTTCGGGGAGTGTGCGATGGAATTGCACGATATAATTCCACCTAGCCCGTTCCATCATCGGACTACCAGACGTACGGCGATGCGCCATCGATACATGGTAGACATCCCACCCATACGCACAAAACGTTTTGGGAAAACTTTTATTATGCGTACAGCTAAGGAGTGGAATTCCCTGCCGGAGTCTGTGTTTCCCGATAGCTACAATCTAGGGGTCTTTAAGTCAAGAGTGAATAGGTTATTTCTAGGCAAGCGTGTTTCACCGTCGACCACATCATCGCTTACCATCAGGTGAGATTGTGGTCAAGCGCGAGCCTATAGGTAATAAAAAAAAAAAAAAGAATAATTGCCTAATTTAAGTGGCAGTGGGCAGGGCACATTGCTCGCAGAACAGATGGCCGATGGGGCAGAAAAGTTTTGGAGTGGCGGCCGAGAACCACAAGACGTTGCATTGGAAGGCCTCCCAACCAGGCGGACCAATGACCTGGTGAAGATTGCGGGGATCCGCTGGATGCGGGACGCACGGAATCGATCAATTTGGCGACGCTTGGGGGAGGTCTGATGAACAGCAAGAACAAGACTGAAACTCTTTCACAAAACCTTCCTATACGTAGTTGAACTTGTAGAAATAAACATAATTTCTGATTTTTAGGGTTCCGTACCCAAAGGATAAAAACGGAAAAAGGGTAAAACGGTAAAAATGTCTGTCTGTCTATCAGTCACCAGTCTGTATTTCGTGAACTATGATAGCTAGACGGTTGAAATTTTCACAGATGATGTAATTCTGTAGGCGCTATAACAACAAATACTAAAAACAGAATAAAATAAATATTTAAGTCAGGCTCCCAAACAACGTGATTTCATTGCTGTTTTTTGCGATAGTGTGACTTGCGCACGAAGGGTTCCGTACACCCTTCGTGCGCGAAAACACAGAATTTAATAACGTTGACTAATATGAGTCAATAAAAACTATTGCCTGCTTTAGGCTTCAATAATTATGAAGAGTACCTGTTTAAGGTCACCAGTGATCTGAGATCAAGTGAATGCGTACGTCTTCGCCCGGAGCAGGCATTCGAATGTCACGGTCATCGTGGGTCGAGTGACCGCGAAGGTTATAAGAAGGTTACCGGTCCTCATTCACTCGTTCGAATGTGCCAACCGCGCGCAACGCTCACACGGACTGCTATTTGCGTTAGTAACTTAAGACGTCCCTAATGATATAACATCTGTAGTTTGACTTGACATTTATTGTTGTCAATATGTTGTTTATGTAAATAATAACGTACAACGTTACAGGGGGCTGGATTGTATTTAACCTATTCTAAGGAAACTCTTTGTAACTTTAGTATGGTATGACTTTGGAATTAAAATCGAATTTCATGCAAACACCTCTTGTTCGGCAAATCACTTTTTTATTAAGTTCAATCTTTAAAAAAAATTGAGACTGGATGTTTTAAAGAGAACCTGCTATCAATGGGATGGCAAATACTAAAGAGAGGATTTTATGGTTCTAACAATAAGTAAACTTTTTTTTTAAATATGTATGTCTGCCTTTGCAGTGTAGTATAAAAAATATGAATCGAGATCCTGTAGCACCGCGGAGTAATTACGTAATCGCTACCTAACATAACATCACGCCAGTATTCCCCGAAGGGTTAGGCAGAAGTGAAGTACAGAGCCTATTACCAACAACATGAGAAATACTAGATAGAAAACCCAATGATCAATGACATTTGCCCTGACCCGGGAATGGAACCCAGGAACCCATACCCAGCAGAAGCGCTCGCAACCACTACACTAACGAGGGCTACCAAACATCTCTCCACATTTAAAATCAAAACAATGACTAAATTCAACATTTAATTCATGTGAGAAACTTGGTCCAATTTTATGCTGATAGAAAAGTCATTTCATAAAGACCCAAAATAGAATCTGTAAAGTGTTGGGTACCACGAGTGTGTATATGTATGTCTGTTATTCTTTCTCCTTTATACTTAGCGAGTAAAACTTAATCTCCCTTGTTTTGTGTTGTAGAGCAGAATTAAATTATTAAAAAAATACTTTACATGATTTTTATCAGTTTTTTTATGTGGTTTTGATTTATATCAAAAACTTTTTTGGAGGCTGGTTGGTATTTGTAATAAAAAAAAACAAATAAATTACTAATAACTTATACGTTTATTGAAAAATAATTATATTATAAATATAGACGTCCACTGTACACGTTAATGCCGCTGATGTTTACAAGGGATAAATATTCCATCGCGTATCTCGGCACGATGTTTAAGGATCGCATGTACTTGCAGCACATTTAGCGGGTTCTGCGGGTTGTAAAATGTTGGATCACCTCCAATCCCAATTACATTTTTTTTTAATTCTCCAGGTGTCTGTATATCCGAAGATTGCACGAAGTATTTATCGTGCTGTATAAGCCATGTATTTACCTGGAAAAAAAGTCATAGTTAGACAAAGAAAATAAATAAGGTTCATACTATCGATAGAAACAAACATGGTAAACACAGAGATGACGTAGATACGGTGAAATTTAAATGAGGAGATGACGCAAGTATGGACCAAAGGATTAAGTGAGGCAAAGATCGTGAAAGAAAGTATTCGAAAAATTCTCCCAGAAGGTGATCAAAAGACACAAAGTTCTTTTTGAAGCAGTTCATTCGCCATTCTGGTTCTGAGATAGCAAAGCCTCTGTGATACCATTCATATTGCGAAAGCACATGAGCGGTGGTAGCAACTCACCATCAGATGGGATACACAGTTTTTAAAAGCGAAAAAATTATACAAAAAATACTTACAAATTCACAGCGGCATATACAGGCACCACATTGACAAATTTTGGAATCCATGTTGCTTGGGTTTATTGGGTAACTATTGTATGAAAGTATCTAAAGGAGTCCAATGAATAGAATGACAAAATATACGATGATAACCCAGTATATATAGAAGGTCATTAAGAGGAATCGACCGTAATGATTAGGTTTTGAACCCGTAATGACTGTGTTTTGAACTGTTATTGATTATGTTTTGAATGAATTCATATTTAATTAGGTAGTAGTATGACTGTACTTAAAGTTTGAAAAGCCATTAATTAATTGTTATCCTAAGAATTGAATTCAGAAAGTTAGTGGTATCTAATAATTAAGTATGGTTTAGGAGGTGCCCTGATTCCTAGTGGAAACAATTGTATTTATCATATTGTTGAGAAACGAATATACATTTCCATTTGAAAAAAAAAAATATACATCTTCATAAATACATGTTTGGGTACATTCATAGGAATGTTTGGCCCAGAAAACTTTGTCAAATTCATAAAAGTAAGATTTTGAAAACAAACATTCAGTCGAACATAGCCTCCTTTTTTGGAAACCGCGCGGTTAAAAAGGATTTTTGTATAGACACACGTTTTCAGCTTCAGATTTTGACGATTGACATCAAAGAGACGAACCTTCCCATGAAACCAGTCGTGTGGATCATGACACACTAGCCAGTCTAGAGAAAAATAAATGATAAATACTCGTACACCCAGTACGAGTAAGCAGACAAATCATACATACCATGAAGATATAGATCACATTTTCACTAAAACCATAATTTCATAGCGTACTGTCCGCTAATCTATTTCGTACAGCTAACATGAAAAGGCAGCCATATGCTACCTTCAACCTGCCTGACTTCATATCAATTGAGATGATTTATTTAATATCATATCAATTGAGATGGTAAAAATTCATAGCTTAGCTTCACCGCTCAGCTTCTTTGCACACCTCGAATGGGACAACAGCCCTATTTATAGTTCGGTTAACCTATCTGACCTCATGTTAGCTAAGATTATTGAATCGACTTTATACATTTGTAACATTCTATACTTTTATGACACCTATTGAAGGAAGTTATTGAAGGAATACAAATGTTTGGTGTATTAAATTAATAAAAACTCTGCTAAACCTAAGTAATCCGTTTTAATTACATTAGGTTATGGGCCCAGCAAGCTCTTATCTGCCGGTAAGTATAGTGTCAGTAAAAAGTCAATCATAATAAATAGTAGATTATTAACCAAGGGGATAAAGCAGTGTCTTCTGTCGCGGGTGACGATTTAAATCGCGAGCGTAACGAAGGACTCGAGGTTTACTCCCGTGCGTAGCGAGGGTGTTAAAAACTAAAATCACGAGCGAAGCGAGGGATTTAAGACGATTCCTGAGTGTAGCGAGGGATTTAAGTTCACCCAAGACTAAGACAGCTTTATCACCGAGGAAAATACTTTACTTTTCGTACGATTTGCGAAAAAATTAACACAATATAAACATAACGTTTATCTATTTGAAGAAAACAAAAACGCGGCAAATTCCTACACTAATATTTTTTTGTCGGAAAAGCAAACTCCTCGTCGGTTTTCGTAATTTTATTTAATAATCATAACTGCATAATAAACCCTTATAATACACTATATATATATAATATACCTTTATAATACCATAACAAACTCGTGTCATTAAAAACCCTCGCCTTCGGCTCGGGCTTGTTAATGACAGCTCGTTTAAAATAACCTACTTTCCACCCTTGTATCACAATGTACTATTACAATGCAACTTTGTGAGAACATATTATGGAACATTTTGGTTAAAGCAGAAGTCTTTGTGAAAAGGATACACAAACACCATAAAGTAATGACATACTTACTTAATTATAGGTGCTATAATGCATATATTATTTATGTTGTAGCAATAAAAAGTTTATCTACAGTTAAAAAAAAATAAAAATAAAATGTCGCAACACTGTGTAGTTCTGTACTTGTTATTTTTGAATCTTACGTCACCGTAATCATCACCCACAGTCCGACTGGACTTACCTACTGCTTCTTTTTCTTTTTGAGTCAATAGGTAAAAATTTGTTCTAAAACTAAAACCCGACTACTGAAAAATCACGCTCTTAAAAGTATGAAACAACAAAATATTCTCATCTGAATCAGTTATTACATATGTATCGGGTATTAAATAAACAACTTACATGTACATATTTTTATTATATTTCATACAAATTTATCGTGATGTTACGAGAATAACCGTGGTGGTATGCTTCCTACCGTAACAAAACAACACATTCTGCAAAGTAGCAAACGACCAAACCCTCCCGCTTGCTTCGCGGTTATCGGGTAAAAATAATATGAAGTGTAAAATTAACTTTGTAATCGCATATATTGCGTGTCTACATTATATAGGACTACAAAGTTACTAAATGTATTTGGTATATCTAGGAAACAGGACTGAAATTGCAGGATCGTTTAGTTTTCCTTGCTTTATATTCATTCATATCAGCCGAAAGACGTCCACTGCTGGACATAGGCCTCCCCCTGGTCCACCTGGTAGGAGGCCTTCCAACGCAACGTCTTCCGGTTCGCGGTCGCCACTCCAGAACCTTTCTGCCCCATCGGCCATCCGTTCTGCGAGCAATATGCTCTGCCCACTGCTACTTAAGTTTAGCAATTCTTCGAGCTATGTCAGATACATTGATTTATATGCTAAACACTAATTGTGTTCATAATTTGAAGCTTGTGAGTTGTGGATATGCCTTGTTATATTATGTTCTCTAACAATAATTCAGGCTTCTCACATGATCTACAACGAAGTTATGGGAGGATATAAATTCTCCTGAATGTCTTCAAGAAAAGGATGGTACGGCTGATTCTTTGTTTGCTCGACTTGTTGGGGACATTGTCGTGTTCTTAGATCAGTAAAATTATTTTATCGACTGGCGTAATAAAAGACAAGGAATTCTTTATTAACCAATTACTTCTGGATAATCCATATAAGTAATAAAATCCTTTTAAATTGGTTTCTAGGGGCAACAATTATGTAAAGGCTGTCTATACTTTACATGTGCTGTAGTTATCTAAATAGGTACTTAAATAATACATAGTACTTATAATAATCATTATGAGCGATTCTCGTTAATGGCTTTTTATAAATACTCTAGATTTGGCAAAGTTTTAATCATTCGCAAACTCAGTGCTTGATCAGACACAAGTTTCTGCAACCAAGAACAATTAAAAAAATACCATGAATAATTATTGTAATCATCACCATTGCCGCTGCGATTTCGTAAGTAATTTTTACTAAGTAACTTTATTTTATTTTTTATACGTATTATTGTAAATTATGAATTTCAAATTGAGAACTTGTATAACTGTAAGTAAGCCTGAAACATGTCGTAATTTGACATCCAAGTAGAGTTAAGTACGTTCTAAGCTTCAACTTCTCAATTCAAAAAAGGAAAAAAAGATCACCGTTTATAAGAAATTTTGCATACCTTTTCTGTCTTTACACTTCCATTTGGGATGGATGTGTAAAGTCAGAAAAGGTATTTAAAGTCCTTCCATAATTCGCCATCTGAATTCATCGTTATGTCAATGCTATGATTCTACGAACCACATTTATTTTATTTCTCTAACTCGTCTATCTTTTTCAGGTAAAGCTCTGGCTGAACAAGAACGAAAAGTATTTCGTGCAATCGTCTGCCGACACAAAGAAATCCAGCACATCTACGCGCTTCCAGCGCTGTATAATCAAACTATACTATGCTATGCTATGTATCCAGAAACCGGAGCATAGTAGCAATGACTCTGACTCACTTGGGTACTACCGCAAGCCGTCGTGACTCTCCGGGACTATGCGGGTTTCGGTTCTGACCTACTAGAACCTAACTGACACTGGCCCGGCCGCATTACATGATGTAAAGGAAGAATCATGAACAATCGTCGACCGGACTCCGGAGGGGAGTAATATAACGGCAACGTCAATTTATTTAAAATAAAAGGTTTTTTTAATTATGTAACATAGTGTTTTTATTACGAATACGAGTATTTTAATAACTACGATTCTAAAAAATATAATAAATTACGTATAATCAATAATAAAACTAAAATAAACATTGTTCATACAATATACTTTATTTAACACCATCCAGCTGACGCGTTCAGCATCAAAATGATGAACGGCGATACAATCAAAGTAAATGCTAATAACGATGATTCCTACAGAGCAATTACAAAGGCCCTCTCACTCAACAATTGCCTTTGGCACTCGTATAAGAATTTATTAAATGTCATGGTCACTAACACTAACATTAACATTCGAAACGGGATATTTACCATGTTTTTGTAAACTGATCTGACTGTTTATCCGTGATCATGGTGCTTGCAACAGCACCGAAATATCAGAAACTCACAAAAAACAGTAAACATGGTAAATATCCTGTTTCGAATGTTAATGTTACTCTTTGAGAAGTTGAGAACCAGCAAGAGGAACCAATTAGAGTTATGACACAAAATTGCATTTCACATGCATTCCGGAGATAATTGTTGAAGGCTTGCGTGGAAAAGGTTACAAAACTATAGAAGCAGTCAACAAATTGAATTTAAAAACCAAAGAGCCACTCAATATGTTCATACTATCATTCTCAAATGATGGGGAAACTAGCAGAATTTATAACATCAAAATTTTATTGGGATGTAATGTGGAAATACAACCGGTAAAATCCACAAAACTGGTACCTCAATGTAAACGATGCCAGGCTTACGGCCATTCGCAAAAGTACTGCTGGTCCACTGTGAAGCGCCACATCAAGCTATCTACAGGCAAAGATATAAGATCATAGCTAAAGAAATCCTGCAGATTCTAAACAAAATATCGAAAGGCAATAAATACTGCCCTGGAAAGTACGTGTATTTTAAAAAGTACGAGAAAATACGTATCTTATGTCCAAGTAGCTACAAGAGTCATAGCCAAGGCGCCTTTGGTTGGTATGAACTGTGACAAAAATTTGGATGAAATCTTAATTTTAATGTCATTATTCGACAAGAGAATGATAAAATTTTAAAATAGCAACAATGCTGCTACTTCTAAGCCACAAAAATTAATACTACATTAAAAATTATGGCGTGGAACTCAAATGGGTTACACAAACATCAGAACGAGTTACAAGTAGTATTAGACAAAGAAAAGATTGATGTGTGCCTCAAATCAGAAAGTCACTTCACAAAGCAATCTCACATTAAGTTTAAAGGGTACAAAGTATATCATGTAATCCACCCAGACAATTCTGAAAGAAATGGTAGTGCCATTATTGTAAAAGAAAACCTACAGCACTATGAAGAGTTTAAATACGAAGAGAATGACATCCAAGCAGTGGCGATTTGATCACAAACCAAAAATTATCCTGTAACTGTATCTGCCATCTACTATCCACCACGGTATATGATTAAAAATACCACTATATGAACTTTATAACTTGCTTTAGAAGTCGATTTATCTTTGGCAAAGAACTACTAAGTGCCATAAAAGAGCTGAAATGTATTGTCATATCAACTGGAAAGCCCACCAATTGGCCAATAGATCAAAATAAAATACTGAACATAATAGTTTTTTTTTATAACCAAGGATCTATCAACAAGTTATATAAAATCGGCACAAAGCTATGACATGAATTCAGATCACTCTGCAATCTATCTAGAAATTACCGAAACTATTTTTATAAAGAAAACAGGCCCATTCTTGTTGGACCACTGTTGGTGACTGTATGTCTAGATGTTACTATTGACGTATTAACTTGATAGGGTTCGCTGGCGGGAGTACTTGAGCGGCGTTATAGGCACAAACGAAAGCCTTTGTTGGATTGAATACTTCTCGTTGTTTTATTTTCCGAATAAACGTAGAGCTTCGAGGTCAGATTGAATGATCAGATAGACCTTGAATTTCTATTAAAAATACCCGAACATCTAAACATCGAAGTAGAATAGTTCATAATGCATTTCTAGCAAGCAGCGTGAGAAAATACACCTGATTTCAACAAGAAGACGAAGGGAAATTCTTACCCGCTCATTATCAAGCATCTCAAATTGAAATTCATTTATTGCTCAACACTGTACATAAAAATACACTTCAAGATGTCAGGTGAATGTGCAGTCAACCGTGTTCCACCAATTTAGGCATGCAAAATTATGATTACAATAATATCTAAAATAAAATAATTAAAATAATCTCATTATGAAGAAAAGAAAACCGAGAAAAACGTGGCATCAATCTAGGCAGTTAGATTATTCAAATTTCGTTTGTCATCAGGGTGATGAAAAACGAAATTTGAATAATCTAACTAAAAAAGTAAGAACACTAATCCAAGACTTTAAAGACGAGTCAACCAAAACCTATCTCCAGTCTAAGTAACGATCAAAGGACAGACTACTCTCTTTAGAAGGTTACTAAGCACTTAAAAATGCCTATTACCCAAATCCCACCTATCAAATGTGAAAATTAACTAACGAGCAAAAAGTGAAGAGGTTTGTAGAACACCTAGAACATTTATTCCAACCAAATGACGGGGAAATCATTGTAGATCACACTTTGCTTATTATGGTGACATTGGAAAATGAAGTTACCATAAAACTAGTAAAACCGAGAGAAGTCGCGCGAGAACTAAAATACAATATAAGCTCACGAAAACCACCAGGGTACGATTTAATAACAGGAGAAGTTCTTCATAACCTACCAAGAAAGAGTCTGGTTAAATGAACGACCCTTATCAAAGCCGCACTAAGGCTTAAATTTGGCTTAATATATTGAAGGCAGAAAAGTCTTCGTGGAGGCCGCTCAAGTCACCTCCAGGTGGTGACGCTCTCAAGTGCGCCTCAAAATCAGCCATCTGCTGGTTCAGTGAAGTGAAAATCATTCGCTGGGTTGCCGCAATCTCAGCTATAGTCGTCATGGTAGCAGCCTTGTGATGAAAAGTCTGAGCCAAGTTAAAAAGTGACAGCTCCAGCCGACAAGTGTATGCAACTTGCACTTAGGGCATATGAATACTACTGCCCACACAATATATGCCTAATGGTTAGTAAATTATTTATAATCCGTAGGAATTTTGATTATTCAATGAAATATTAATAATTGTATAAAATACTAATTAAAAGATAAAATTATCCAGAGCGTATGTGTGTTACTTTTATTCACCTACCCACCACACACAATACCAGTTAATCGGCGAAAAAGCCCTGAAGACGGTAAGAGTTAGAGTTATATCAATAGATATTTCCTTATTCCCCTGTACTGTGCAGAAGCTTTTATGCACAAATCGATGTTGAGTATTATCAATATGTTAAAGCTATTAAGTGTATCTACAAATATATCAACACAGCTTTTAATAATATTACTCAGAAAGATTACACGTGGTTGTGCGAGAAAAATCAAAAAAACATTTTTTTTATTTCATATAGGCCCACATGGGCACTTATACATATACACTTAAAACGTCGACAAAAGGTGCACGGTTCGGGTTGGTTGTTTCCTATGGAGAAGAACCGGCAAGAAACTCCATGGTTTCTCTTTTAAAAATGGTTTGGTTTTACAATATTGCCATGTGACAGCATTAGTACTTAGATATGGTGGGACAACGTAGGCCCGACAATAAGTCGTAAGAAAACAAAAAAAAAGATTATATATTATATAAACAAAAGCAAAAAAAAAACGAATTAAAAAGTTAACAAATGTTAACAAGCATCTAGAAAGCCTACAATGTTCACACATTTACAAAACAACCGGTATAAGAATCTATACAAAGGTAAAATAAATAAAAAAAAGACTAAATTAAACATATGGCACAAATGTTGTTATCAGTGCTGTAACTATTCTTAGCAAAGGGCTATAAAGATGATTGAAAACCATTGTAAAAAGACTAATTAAAAGAAGGAAAAAAAAACAGAATTAATGACATTGTGAATAGTTAGAGACATCCACGTATTTGTGCCGTTTATGAGTTACCAGGGAAGCCGCATGCGCAGAAGGAGCTAAAGCCAATATTTTTTCTTCAACGTAGTCCTTGATTTTATAATATGTTTTTTTAATAAGGACACGTTTGATGTAGTTTTTGAACTTTCCATCGACCAGTTCTATAACTGATTTCGGCAATTTGTTATAAAAGCGTATACTGTTTATAAGATAAGACTTGCTAGTTTTAGTTAATCTGAATTTGGTTATATTAATTTCGTGCTTAGGCGTGTATGCGTGTATTTAAATAATGGAAGTCGTTTCTAGTTTTGAAAAGCCCTCGATTTTTGCGGACATACAAAATACATTCCAAAATATAAAGTGAAGGTAGAGTTAGTATATAGATTTCTTTAAATTTTTCTCTAAGGCACTCGCGAGGAGCCATTTTATAGATCGCGCGGATTGCCCTCTTTTGTAAGATGAAAATTGAGTCAACATCTGCTGCTGATCCCCACAGCAGAATGCTATAAGACATAATACTGTGGAAATAAGCATAGTATACTATCCTAGCTGTGGCTACATCGGTTAACTACCTTATTTTCCTTACTGCATATGCAGCTGAGCTTAACCTACCCGAAAGAGTTCTAATGTGCGCGCCCCACTGCAACTTTGAATCGATAGTAATCCCTAAGAATACAGTTTCCGATAAAACTTCAAGATTTTTGCCGTCGAGATTTAAATTTAGGTCACGTTGTGGTACATTTGGTAAAGAGAAATTAAGACATTTAGATTTTTTCGCATTCAGTAAAATATTGTTAGCTGCGAACCATTTTAAGAGAATAATAAGACTTTCGTTGACATGTAAGACATCCGTATCTTTCCTATCTATTTTAAAAATTAGCGAAGTATCATCAGCAAATAGAATTAATTAGCCGATAATTTGGCCATCATAAAAGGCAGATCATTAATGTAAACAAGAAAAAGGAAAGGGCTGAGAATTGAACCTTATGGCACGCCCATCTTGACTAGAGACCCGGAGGACGTCGCCCCATTAAGACGGTACCCTGACCAAAAAATCGGCGTGCGATATGAGCATTCCTATTGGTCTAGCGGCACTGGCGGCGCATGAATTACAGTAGTGAATACGCCCAGATTTTAGAATAAAATCTTTATAAAATCGAATTTTGGTCTTTTGAAAAAAATAATTCTACAAAAATGTTCGTTATTAAATTGTCTATCCATTAGTGTTAGTACAAAAAATAATTAATGAACACTTTACGAGGAGATGCATAATATCAATAATTATTTCTCATTTTTATGTTTTTTGAAAGGAGATTAGTGAAATATATACAACATTTAAAAAAAAACTAAATCTACCATTTTAGAATCAATATTATGTAGAAATTTAATGTATTTTTATTAATTGATATTTCTTTTTAAATAACGAGTAGATAGCTCCTAAAAACAGCACAAAAAATGGCTTGCGCGGCGTTTTGCTCGGGGAACCGCCTTAACATTCACTTTTTGCTGTCTGTTTGATAAATAGGAAAGCACAAGATCAGCAGCTTGTCCTCGAATTCCGTAGTGGTGTAATTTATAGATTTTTGTTGTGGTCGACGCAGTCGAACGCTTTTGAGAGATCACAGAAAATGCCAATGGCATCCTGGGAGATGCTGGCTTCCGACAGGGCCATAGAGTCGCCAAGAAATTCTTCTGTTGACCAAATCAATAAACAAATATTAGAAAGAATACCAGGTGATGAAAAATATATAAATCAGTTGATACCGTATTGGAGTCTTTTGTCCACATCTACGTCATATATTTGTTTATCTAACCTAACCCTTTATTTTCAAATGAAATATTTTTTTTTTTTTAAATCTCTGGGGTTTTCCAAAAGTCACAACCTAGAATGACATCAGAAACAATACTTGGTATTACATAAAACTTTATAATCTGTGTTTCATTGTTAACTGTCAAAGGTAAAAACATAAAACCAATAGTTTCCAATTCAACCTCATTTGCAATACTGCAAGAACTGCCAGTTCCAGTATGCGAACAATAACCAAACTTAATAAATTGGAGGTGTGATTTGTTACCCAAAATAGATACACATGCACCAGAATCTAAAAGTTCAAAAATTTCAAAATCTTCTACCACACACTTAATGTATGGCCTAATATCATTTTTGTCAGAAGTAAATTGAACCGAAGCTATGGAATTATAATTATTAAATTTAGAAATACATTCAGAATAGTTTTCTGACAATAAGCTACTTCGGTTCACATTATCTAGTTTTTTTAACTAGGTAATGTTGTTTTGTTACACTTAGGACAATTGCGAACCGTAAAATCCTTCTCACCACATTTATAACAATGTAAGGAACTACTTATACCTATGCACTTCTTGAAACCATGGTCACTCTGCCCACATTTTTTACAAATTAATTTTTGTTTTCGAAATTTCAACATATTACTACTGGGTTTCTCAGATTTCTTAGGCTGATTATCTGTAGACCTATAAACAGAACTTATGACTGACTTTTGTTTATTCCTGTAACATAATTCTGAATTTAAAATATTTGAGCTTGACTTAGGTGGTTCTGTAAAAAGATCAGCACGCTGCCGTGCAGATTCTAACGTACGACACTTCTCCTTGAGATCAGCAACAGAAGAAAGTACCTGTATTAACGCCAATTGTTGAGAAAATATAGGACTAATATTGTGAAGTAAAATTTCCAACTTCGCCTCATCTGACAGTGGATTTCTCAACCTAGCAAATAAACAAAACATAACTGAAAAGTAAATATGTACTGGCTTATCAAAACCTTGTGTTCTAGCCCTAATTTCACTTAACCCATCAATCTATAGTCATAATCAACTGGATCAAATTCTTTAGGTAATAAAGTTTTTAGCTGTAACCATGAGGAAACCTGTGACTTAATACCTCTATACCATAATAAACCCTGATCTACAAATAACAAAGAAGCAGACAAGAATAGTTTCTCATCAGAAATACCAAAGGAGGATTGATACTCCCCAACGCTTTCAAAAAATGAACGAGGATCAGAGAGACCATTGAACCTAACTTTCCATTTTAAAATACTACTATCACCCTTAAAAGAAAACGTAGGTACACCACTAGTTTGGAGAAGACCTACTTCCACAGAACTACATTGAAGTTTCAAGTTAGAAGTACTATCCTTTTTATCTTGAACCATTTCTATCATCTCATTAAGACGGCTAATTAAATATTTTTTTAAAGTAAATCTACAGGATCATCAGAACTTATTCTTAATAATCTGTAGTAAAGGTGATATTTCAATGCAAGTGCACGAGTTGAAGCATACCTGTCTTCTGGATTGTGGTTAAAAGTGTCAACTATACCTTTTAATAATTCTATTTTTGCGGAAATAGTTTTAAAATCGGATAGAGCTGGTATATCAGTTTCACAAACTGCCTCCGGTGGAAATTCTATTAACAAATTCCTTAATTGGTCTATGTTCTATGTTCTATGTTAGGGGGGTTTGGTTTCCGCACTTAGTCCTTCAAATGGACCTTTGTACGTGGGCCATGGCGGCCGTTGGGTGGTCATTCCAACCAGCCCACCTCCCTCCAGAAGTCGACTAGAGCTCCTGGTTTCCTCAAAACATCAGTGTACGATCTGGGTGACCCAAGGGTTCGTGTTCTTATCTGGGTAACAACTGTGCATTCAAAGAGAACGTGCGTAACGGTTTCTTCAGCCTCCATGCATGCCCTGCACAGAGGACTGTCCGTTATGCCTATTGTGTGGAAGTGTTTGTTAAGTGAGCAGTGTCCCGTGATGGTCCCCGTCACCAGGCGCAGGCCATTCCTATCCAGGCGTAAAAGACGCCTGGTAAGCCTACTATCCAAGGATGGCATAGCTTCTTTGGATTGTCTGCAGCCCGGTGTCGAGGCCCACCAGTTCTCTGCCTGTGTCTGGGTGAATTCCTGTAGCCACCTGCGTATTTGGTTGAAGGGGATGGGCACAACAGGTTCAGGCCCATAGACCGCTGAGCTGGATCCGCGCCTCGCAAGCTCATCAGCCGCGTCGTTGCCCAGCGATCCGCTGTGACCCTTTATCCATTGTAGTGTCACCGTGTTACGACTAGATACAGTTATTTGTTCCAGTGCGTTGTGACATTCTAGTATTAAACTTGATGTAATGTATTTTTTTCGTAAGGATTGGAGTACTGATGCACTGTCGGAGAGTATCCGTATGTGAGTGTCCGTAACCCTCCTATCTTCTAGGGCATGGACCGCTTGTATAATGCCCACACATTCCGCCTGATAGACGGTGTTGAACTCTCCTAGCGGTCTGGATATATGTATATTGAAGTCGTGTGAGAAGACTCCGACTCCGGTACCGGAGTCCGTTTTCGATCCGTCGGTGTAAACTCTCATCTCTTTCGGGCCTGAGTAGTCACATCGTTCTTCTGTGAGTACTATGTTATAGTGCCTATGAAAGTGATGTGTTTTGGGGGCTCTGTCGCATGGTGATGCTAACATTGGTTTGCGCTTGATCGCATCTTCCTTTATGCGTGTGTGCTTAATTCTGGAGTCTTTGTTTAGGGTACCTGATAGATGGAGTCTGAAAGTGGCCAGGGCTGCCTCCTCCCGCACAATAAGGTGTAGTGGTGGCAGTCCCAGCATTGCCTGTAAAGCGGCAGTGGGTGTGGTTCTCATGCTGCTAGTGATTGCAACGCAAGCAAACCGCTGCAGTTTTTCGAGATCTCTTTGGGCTGTGCTGAGGTCTGTCCTGGGCCACCAGACCAACGAGCCATATGTGATGATTGGGCGGATGACTGTGGTGTATAGCCAGTAAGTGATCATGGGGCTAATTCCCCAATTCCTGCCTAGCAGTCGCTTACACTGCCACAGGGATATGCTGGCTTTTGTGGTGATATGGTTTATGTGTTTAGCCCAATTCAATTGTTTGTCCAAATAGATGCCCAGATACTTGGTTTCGGTTGAAAGGCTTAGGGTTGTTCCGAAGAAACGTGGCAGTTGCAGTGTCATTGGTTTCCTCTTTTTTGTGAAGAGAATTAGTTCAGTTTTTGTGGGGTTCACTGAGAGTTGGTGCTCCCTGCACCATTCCTCTACTATTTTCAGGGCTTGGCGCATGAGATTGCATAGGGTGTTTTCATGGGTCCCGTTTATTATTATGGTTATGTCATCCGCGTAACCTACGGTGAAATAACCTTTGTCATTGAGTGTTTTGATGAGGCTGTCAGCTACCAGGTTCCACAGGAGTGGCGAAAGGACGCCCCCCTGCGGACAGCCCTTTGCGACAACAGCCCTTGTTGTGTCGTTAACCGTGACTTGAACCGCTCTCAGTTTGAGCATATTAGTGATCCATCCCCCTAGGGTTGGGTCTATGCCGTGTCTGTCGAGGGCCGTGTTTATGCTGTTGAACATGGTCTTATCGAAGGCGCCCTCGATGTCAATGAAGGCAGCCAGTGCTGAGCATTTGTGATCCACTGCGCATTCAATTTTAGAAACCACATTGTGCAACGCGGATTCAGTTGACTTGCCTGTGGAGTACGCATGCTGTTGTTTGTGCAGTGGTTTCTCCCGGAGAGGCCCATCACGGATGTGCCTGTCACAGAGTCTTTCAAGGGTTTTTAATAAAAAGGATGTAAGGCTTATAGGTCTTTATGCCTTGGGTTGCGTGTAATCAGTTTTCCCTGGTTTGGGTATGAAGATGACTTTCACCTCGCGCCATGCAAGGGGAATGTGTCTATGTGCTATGCAGGCCCGATAGATCTCTAACAGCCACGGCGTCAGATAGTCTATCCCCCACTGTAGCAGAGCTGGGAAGATACCATCCAGCCCCGCCGACTTGTATGGTTGAAAGGTGGTGATAGCCCATTTTATTCGGTCTACTGTTACTATGTTGTGGGCACTTAACCAGTCTTGTTCCGTTGGGGTCCATTCGGGTTCGGCCTCCCACGTCCTGTCCTCCAGGACTCGGCAGTCTGGGAAGTGAGTTTCGAGGAGGACCTTGCTGGTTTCATAGTCGGTTTGTGTATATGTGTTGTCGGGTTTTTTCAGCGCGCCGAGGGTACGGTCCTGGTCAGTTGATAGGATCTTTCGTACCCTTGCTGCTTCGTTATTTGTTTCAATGGATTCACAGAATTTCCGCCATGCCATCCTCCTGGCAGTTCTAGTCTGTTTTTTGTATGCATATTGGGTCTCTTTGTATATCTCCCAGTCTTCCGGGAGTCTTGTGTTTTTTGCTCTGTTAAATTGCTTACGCAGCGTGTCTCTGAGTTTACCAAGTTCAGCGTTCCACCAGGAGTTCTTCTCGTTCCTGCTTTGTGGCGCTCTTGATTTACAGCATGCATGGTAAGCTTCTGTTAAGTATTCGGATAATTTTGTTACGGTGTGTTCTAATTGTGCTCGGTCCCTTATGGTTACCCGTGCTAGATGTTCAGCTAATAGTGAGGCCAGAAGGCTTTTGAACCCGGGAACGTTGGTACGCCTCGGGTTTCGCCTTGGTGCGGGTTTTTTAGTGTTTGTGGTTAGTGTGAAGCGGATCCTTCTATGGTCTGAACAAGAAGGCTCGTCCGAAACGTGCCAATTTGTGATAAGGTTTGTCGCGTTTTCTGTTGCGAGTGTTAAATCTATGATCGTTTGTCCCCGGACCGTAACCCAAGTGGGTTCTGTTCCGCGGTTAACAATGTTAAGATTAGTAGAGAATAAAAAGGTGGATAATACCTCTCCTCTGGAGTTCGGTGTGTCGCTGCCCCAGAGCGGGTGGTGGGCGTTAGAATCGGTGCCGATGATCAGGTCCAGACCGGCGCGCTCACAGTGCTGCACTAGGTCGGCCAGCTCCTTTGGCGGGCAGTCTGTGTCCTCGCCTGGCATGTATGCCGAGGCTAGTACAACATCTGGATCGCTACCTACAGTGTGGAGCCTGACAGTTGTCAGGTCTCTGGAACAGAATTGAGTCAGTGTCGTAAAGGGAATTTCATTGGGTATGTACACGCAAGTTCTAGGCTTGTCTGAGCCGCGTGTGTCGAGAATAATCTTACCTCCAATGTTACTGAGGCCACATATACTATTTTTCCTGATCCACGGCTCTTGGATCAGTGCGATGGTTCTGGGCTTTACCTCCAGTGCTCTGCGTAAGCTAGCCGTGGCAGTTTGGCTATGCTGGAGGTTGGTTTGGATGATGTTGGTGGGTGGGGATGGAGGTGTGGTGGAGTTATTCGTGGATGGATCCATCGGATAGTCCCTCCACCTCCACCTCTCTGTAGTTATCGTCGTGTAGGTCTCCCGGCGACGAGGCAAGGAGTTGCTCGTTCCAGCCAGGTGATGCGGGCGGTAAGGTGTCGGCGTCTTCGGCCATTGCCGCTCGGGCCATCTCCTCCTCGAGCTGGGCAATGTCTGTGTCGCTCGTCAGAGTCGTCGTCGGTGTCGTCGTCTGGTCTGATGGTTTACCATCCGTGCTGTCTGTCTGTGTGTCGGCGGGTCGGGTCTTGGGCCAGAAGCGTACGTATATCGACCCCAAGAGGTACGATATCCGCCGCTCCCGCCCCAGGACCTTTTCGGCTTCCTCCGGTGGCAGCCCCAGGGTCAGGTATGTACCGTAGCGGTCGCCACCGATGGTTGTCGCCCTGTACAGTGACCACCTGCTGATGTCATACCAGGTATTCTGACGCATCAGAATACCGTGGAGTCTGCCCACGTCACCTCTGTAGCGAGGGACGAAGAGCGAGGCTCGGACACGGGTGGGCACGTCGGTCTGCTTCAGTACAGTCAGTGTGAGGTCGTTGTCGGGTAATTTTATGTGCGGAACATTCTGTGTCAGCCAGGTCAGTGCATTCTCGTCCTCGCACCACAACTGCACCGTGCCCTCCGCTACCCGTGGGTATCCGCGAAAGGCCGGGAGTGGTGTCGTCGAGTCCGTGTCCAGAAGTCTGTCCTCCAGTGCGGTCTTTATGTATTCGGCCTCTTGCCTAGTCAGTTCTCTACCGGGGTGGGGAAGGCAGATTGCTACTGCCAGCCGTGCAAGAATATCCTTGGTGGCCCGCGCGTAGCTTCTCTGCCCCCCCTGAGCCGAGTGAATCCTCACTCGCTTGGCGTCCCCCTGGAGTGTACTCGGCGAGGCTGTGTCGTCGGGGCGCTCCCTCTTTTGTGGTGCTGTCCCACTTGTGCCAGGCTGCAGGTTAGGGGAGCTTGACACGGTCTTTTTTGCTTTGCGTGCAGCTCCACCACGCTTGCTCCTGATGTGTTTGGGTTTTTGCCCGTCGTGTGTACTGTCAGTGTCTTGGGGTCGGTTTGCGGTCCTGGCAGGTTCTGTCGTGTGCGAAGGCATTTCGCTCTGGGTTGCCCCTTCGCGCACCTGCCTCCGCTCACTTTGGTCCGCGACCGGCCGCTTTTCGCTATGGGTTGTCCCTACGCGTACTTGCGGCTGGTCGCGTGGCCCCGCGTCCGGTCGCTTTTCGCGCTGGGTTGCCCCTGCGCGTACTTGCGACTGGTCACGTGACCCCGCGTCCGACCGCTTTTCGCGCTGGATTTCCCCTACGCGTACTTGCGGCTGGTCGCGTACCGCCCCTTCAGCGTCCGATCGCGCTTCGCTCTGGCTAATGCCTTCGCGGGTATTGCGCTTTCGATCGCCTACTTTACTCTCGCGGGCCAGGACTTTTCCGCGCTTAGTCAGCGGGCGTACTCCATCAGCTATAGCCAGGAGAGTAGTGGGACTGCCAGTTCCAGCATCTTTCCCTGTGTCTTTATGCTGGTCTGGGTCATTATCCGGGTAGTTAGTGCTGCTCCGCACGACGCTCTGTTGCCAGGGGTTCGTGGGCGGCATGCACCGTGTGGCGGGTGTTGTCGTCGGGGTCGTGTTCGTAGGCGCGTTGGACGCAGCCTGTGTTGTGGGCGCTAAATCAGCAGCCGGCCGCGAGAAGCGCGGCATTAACTCATTAACTATGCAGGTAGATGCTCCCCCCATAATACGTCGGGAGCTAACCACCGAAGTGGTGTGGGATTCCCCGGCTTGGCCGGGACCCACCTGGGTATCTAATTCGTCGTTCTGCATGTTCATGTTGTAGGGGGGTGGGCTTTTTTGGAGCCGAGGTTACCCTTCCTCGGGGATAGAGGGGATTAAGGGGGATAGGAGGGAAGGAATTTGATGGATAGGGGTGTGGGTTACATGGGGTCACCCTAGGCCTGGGATTTGACCTAGGGATTTAAGGATCGACGGGATGTGTATGGATAGGGAGGGATGGTTTGTTTAGGAGATGGGCACATAGGATGGTGGTGTATAGGATACCCTAGGCCTGGGATTTGGCTTTCGGGAACTTCTCTTGTCCGGGATCTCCTTGGGAGATGCTCCGACCACGGGATCCCACCGGCAGCAGCAATTCAGCCACCAGCGGCTGGTCCCGCAGCCGGAGTCGGGCTATCCGCAACCTGCCCACCCGCTCGGTTGCATGAGAAGAAGTGCCTGGCAGTCCGGGTCACCCCACCACGGATGTACGTATACATTCGCGTTGGGTCAATCCAGCCCTCCCCGACCGACCCGACCCTTAATTGGTCTTTTATCTGTCTGACTGTATTTGAAGGTGTTACTGACCGGATGGAGACTTCATATGCCAACTCATCCTTAAGAAGTGAATGAAATTGAATCAGTCTATCCATTCTAAAATTTGTTTTGTGGTTTACCTATAATAAACTTTAATAAATCAATAGTAGTAACAGTATGTACCTAGTTCCAAAAAAAAATACTGTTGTGTGAGTCACCAAGCAAAGCAATAATTTGAAATAAACAAATATTTACTAAACGTTTTTGTATTTAAAACAACAAAATATGTTTGTCACACAACGGCATTCACAAAAACAAGGTACATCTGTTTAAAATTAACCAACATGAATGTATTTTTAAGCTTGAATGCTTAAATATTTAACACATAAACCGCATTAATTACATAACTTTGTCATTTTACATCCAAGAATGAGACACAATCTAAAATAACATAATTTAAAACACAGTTTTAATAAAACTTATCTAAAATATTAAGAATAGTTGGTTGTGGTTGGTGTGATGTTTATTCACTGAACTTGTGTACCAAAATACTTAATTATAAAGGTTGGACGCCATTTGTAACGGTTGCCCCTGCGCGTCCCGGAGTCGTCAGGATTGCAACCGTACAAAGAAATAAAGGATTTATAGAAATGAAAGAACAAGTCCAGTAAACAAAAGATAATTAATATTATCTAAAACACATGAATGCAAGGATATTGCAACGGATTAAACTATTACTAAGCCTTAACTTACACAATACATTTCAAAATGTTTACCTCACTGCCAAGTAATGAAGGAAGTACTACTTACCCTTACGACATAGTTTTGGGATCGACAACAATAAACCCAAGTGTCGGTAAGTAGCACTTTAATATGACAGCTAAGAACAAAACAATCTAGCTCAACTAGTGGTGGGTCGTCGACGTTTTTACAGTCGACGAAACGAGACTGGTTTACTGTCTACGATAAACTAGTTCATAAAACAGTTTCATTTTCGACTAGTTTACATCATACACTGAACAGCAGCGTTTAGTGAACGAATGGATTAGGCCGTTTTGTAAAAAACTGGTTTACTAGTCGATTAGTACTTTATACACTCATACA
The DNA here is from genome assembly GCA_949775005.1 of Orthosia gothica. Taxonomy (NCBI): domain Eukaryota; kingdom Metazoa; phylum Arthropoda; class Insecta; order Lepidoptera; family Noctuidae; genus Orthosia; species Orthosia gothica. The sequence goes on along the minus strand of OX459050.1, from coordinate 13,632,276 downwards.
CAATCCACTATTTACAATTAGTTATTTTTGTTTATTTATTAAGTACTTTTTACACTTTTAGCGAACAAAAAAGTAGGTAATGACAAAGTTTATTATTTCGCCTTGACCGACACGTAATGCATATTTCAAATCAGGACTAAAAACATAACGTTCATAAACAAAATCCATAAAAAATAAAATAACCAAATAAAGATAAACGAGATTTACATACTGCTTCGGTTCGGCAGTCTTCGTAATCATCACTTGTTCCGTTCCGTCGTGCGTCGACTACGCAAAATTAATTCGATGCTTAAAATCTCGTTCATGAGTAAACTAGTTTATCCGTGAACTGTAAACCAAAACCAGTCTTCGTAATCATCACTCGTTCCGTTCCGTCGTGCGTCGACTACGCGAAATCAAGGCGATGCATAAAATCTCGTTCATGAGTAAACTAGTTTATCCGTGAACTGTAAACCAGTCGAACAGTTGACGACAAGTAAACAGTCTAAAAAAACAGTTCGTTCATTCAACGCCCACCGCTAAGCTCAACGGTAAAGGAGGTTCTATTGTTATTACAAGTCTGTCACAAATATTAGCGACTTATGAATTTTATTTTGTATTCTAATGCATTTTACACCTTTACACAAATTGAAGTATAAACTTTAGACTATTATCCTCTTTCATTTAAATATCACCTTTTTAATACCAGATTAAAAATACAGATTTAAAATACCACCAACCAAACATTCTTGGTGTGAATTTAACTAAGTTGTTGTGAAGCTCAGTTAAGTAAGAAAAGGATATCCAACCTCAGGACGTTGCTGTAGAAGCAGAAGTCAAACCATGTGCTCGGGATTTGCACGTTCCAGGCTTTGGACTATATTTATATCCAAGCTTTCCCATCCATTTGCGGCAACAAGCAGAGACAAACTCATATGCATCATATCATACACGGCGGCCATATATGAAGTACTTTACTGCATAATATAAATCATCAGAAGGTTCTGGTTCCTCGAACCGTCACAAATCCATTTCCAGAGGATTTTTATCCAAAATTTAATAATTCACCGCACTTCTTGTTGGAAGCATGGGACATTGTACCCTCTGCCTTTTAATGGCACCAGATGTGAATATTTTAATATTCTCTCACCGCTCGATAGAAAAATGAGCGTCCGCTCCTTTGTGTCTTTCGATTGTCCAATGTTGCCACCCACAGATTATAAAACCCAACTAAAGTTTTGACAATTCTGAAACGATATCTACTGAACAATGACTTGAAAACAATTCGATGAGGTGAAAAATCTGTGAAATCACGATACAACCAGAAAATTATAATTCCTAGGATCTTGAGGTGTGACGCACTCGACTAAGTTTCATCAAAATAACTGATTCCCAAAATAACTACCTATCAAATCTACCATTTGGTTGATCTATATTACCGACTGCAAGTATTGGAACTTTGGGACAACACGATTTGCAGGATTTCCTGGAATCATTTGTTACTAAGAATGCTAAAATGTGATTGGTTGGTTAAACCGCGTTTTGAAAAAATAATATTTAATTACCATGTTTTATAGATTTAAATTGCTATATTTTTCTGTAAAACTTTGTCTATAATTAGCTTCAAAATTTAACTATTGAAACAACTTTTAAGTATTATCTTAATTGAGACTTATTTAATCCGCTAATCAGAAATTAAAACCAATGAACGAATATCATGGTAGTTATTGAATGGGCGCGAAATTAAAATTTCAAATTGCAAAAATAACACCATGTTACAGATGACAGGACTAAGTGTTGGTCATCGAGTTTCTTCATAGTTTTCTTATCAGGGTGACTGTAGTGGAATGGCAGGAATCCAGCAGAACTTGATTGGTGTTCGACTTCTGGATGCAATCAGATTTATTGCGGATCTGGTGGGTGACTTATTTCTCGCTGTGGTACCGGTTTGACTTCGGGCATTCAGCCTCTATGTAAGTGAATGTCAATTCGTTGGTTGCTAGGACTGGGAGGGATGGGATAAGGGCCTGTGCGTGTTTTTAGGTACTGCAGATAATCCTTACCAACCCTCTCACAGAGATACCTCTCTGTGCCTGTGTCCCAACAGTGGGAACATTAGAAGAAGCTGATGATGATGTTGATGATCTTTATAGGTCGTAACTATTCTTGGGGGGCAAAAATAAAAGGAAAATTTTAAAAACGAAGGTAGTGGACCTACGAGAGCTGGTCAATTAGGTACCGGCTCCTTGAAATTATGGTGCTGGTCCGAAAGGTTGTCAATCAGGGTGGCTCGACTGCCCAACCAACTCTCTGGTAGCCCATTGAGTAAGTGGTACACAAAGTGGTTCCAGAAATCTTATTAAGAATTCTGTTTAATGGCCACAAGTTAGAAATTCGCTTCCGGGTGCACCACCTGGGTATTGCGTTGCCAGTGAGTTAAGGATTTTAATAAACCTCACAAACACGTTAGGGTAACTATTAAAAACCGGGACAAGACAAATATCTACAGTTCCTCGGCAGGCCTGACGTGATGCAGGTCTCCGCGCACTCATGGTTCTGGGATGGTAAACCTGAATGTTAGGATTTAGGAGGGAGCAACACGAGAATAATTCAAACGTACTTACAGCTATTTCACTTCTGGTTTTTCACCGTGAATCGATTTCTAGAGTCTCCTCTCGGTCTGCAGCAGGTCCGGATGTTCAGGATATCTGGAACGGTGTTTGATAGCCACCCGGATGACACGAGACGTGATTATGGATGTGTGATGTGTCCCGACGTCTCCCGCGGATATCCTACCGACTGCGCCAATTTCGTTTACCACAGCCGGGGGATTGGAAAGAAACCTGAAATGATTCTAAACTTTTAATTATTTAAGTTATTACAATTAATTATCCTAAAAATGGCCATTCCAAGTCGAGGTTGGAACATGGAATGGTTACAAATTCAAACTTAACTACAACTAGCTAACCTACAGATGTCCATTTCAAGCCGATATTAGGACATGGAATGGTTATAATAATTAAATAGACTAACAACAACTTAGAAATAGTAAAATGTGAAATGTGTAATGTTTTTACTAGCCTATGAGTATCCGTCCAACTCGATGTAGAAATATCGAATGCCTCCTTCATACAAGAAGTGCTCTTAAATATTAGTTCGGCATTGATCAATTCCTTGACATAATGGCTGGATCGGATTCAAGGTGATTGCACCGTTAGTAAGTTCCTATGTTGATGCTCCGTACGTTTCTGTGTCAGAGAATGTCTATCTACGTGCGTTGGCTTCACGGTAACTGCACTGTCAGCAAGGTTTAAGAATACTTAGTATCCGCAATGTCTGCAGTTTCCTAGGCATACGTAACATGCGCGATGCAGGATTTGTGTGACGTCATGTCATTAGTTCGTAGGTGGCAGCGTTGGTGCCGCTAAATCATAAAACTAGGGCGATTAAGTTTTCGTTGCTCCAAAAACACACAACAAAGGAGTAAGAATAAGAGGCGTATACAAACACGCACACACACGTACCCCACACGTTACACTGCAAACTGTTGGGTACCACGCGTGTGTAAAAGTTGTAAAGTTTACAGCTTCTATTCAAGATCAATATCGAATGACTGCTCTGTCAGCATAATTTTATGTTTGTTTTGATTTATGTGAAAAGGGTAGCCCTCGTTGGTGCAGTGGTTGCGAGCGCTTCTGCTAGGTCCTGGGTTCAATTCCCGGTTTGAGGCAAGTGTTTTACTCATTGAGTTTCCATCTAGTACTTCTCAGGTTATTGGTATCTTAATAATCCTAATAGGCTCTGAACTTCACTTCTGTCTAACCCTTTGGAGAATTCAGACGAGATGTAACGTTAATGGGTAGTGACAACATAATTATTCCACAGTGCTACAGGATCTCGATTGGGAATTTATAAAAATATTTACACTGCAAAAGCAGAAATTTAAGAAATAGGTTTACCCATACAAGAACCATTATAAGAATCCTCTTTTTATTAGTATTTAGAATATAATAGAAGAGAATGGATTAGAATAAATTGTATTGTACATCAAACTAGTAAGATAGTTATATATAATTTTATTGATATTAAGTTTCCTTCAAAACATGTAGGCTCGATTCTTTGAAGATATTGAAGTAAATACAACTAAATACTATAATAGAAGTGATTTTCCGAGCCAGTGGTGATTGCAGACGTAATGAGATTCGATGTTAATACCCAAGACGTACCCAACTAAAGGACAAAGTATTAATAAAAATAGGTATCTAGAGTAAAGCCCTATAATATAAGTTTTTAAACTGTCATGGTCACTAACATTCGAAACGGAAAAAAAACAAACAGTAAACCTGGTAAATAGCCCGTTTCGAATGTTAATGTTAGCCCTATAAAAGGTTGAATAAAAGCCAGCCTTTTACGTTTCATAAAAGAAAATAACGTTATTAGATTACTCGTGAATTGTGTATTATATATTATAAATTCACAAGTATGTGTATAAAGTACATTTAATCAAAATTAAATTATATTCGATAGAAAAAGAAGTCATCGCTTGAATTAGTAGGTAGATTTTTATAAAGATTGCTTTATACAACTGATAAAAATTGGCAAATAAAATAGTTTGTAAGGTTTTCCCTTTCCTAACTTCTGAGTTGATGCCCAATGAATTTTAGGTATCACGACGCCAATAAGTTTACCACGTTAAAGGCTTTACAGTGCATGTCCTCGAAAAGAGCGGTTTTCCAAGCAGCCAAACTGTGCGGAAAGTGTCACTTTTTTTCACTAGTGCTTTTTACTTTCCTGTATTTTTTTTTATTTTTAACTCCAACGTCAGCCCGACGCATAAGGATTTTATTATTTGAGAAAAGTTTTAAAAATAAGTTATGTACAGATTATCATTCATATAAAAGGTAGAATAAAACTAATACTTCATTTTAGGCATTTTTAGTACTCTAGATTTAGATTTTGATCAATAAATTAATTTTAAATGTTAATTAAATATGTTTGGCAGAACGTATATTTTGCTCGTGCCTTATTGCGTTACGATGTGACAGGTATTTGCACATGCGCAGTAGATATGCCCGAGGAACTATTAGTTAATCTGTGGATATGCTGAACGCGCTTGAATAAGCCCGCCATTTTATTTATTTCATTTTATTAATTTATTTATTTCCTCGCACAATGCATAGTAAAATGTTGTATGATACACGTACGTAAGATGATTTCCGACTCGTGTCGATTTATCCACTCACTCGCTTCGCTCGCTCGTGAATAAAAATGCCACTCATCGGAAATCACCTACCTTCCGCACTTGTAGCATAAATAACTATTTTAATTAGCTTTTAGGGGGACATCAATTAAGTTTTTTTTTTTTATTTATTTTTTTATTACGATGTAACTGAATAGTTACTTCATAACAGTCACAATCTAGCCTTGAGGCTAATAAGTAACTTAAATTTAACCTAATTTGCTAATAATTTATACGGTAAAGAATGTGTCCATTGGCACTTTTCTTATTGTCTCTATTATGATGGGAAGACACTTAGTTCATGTGTTCTTAAAAGGTAGCACTCACTGCACTCCGTAACACTAATTTCACTCTAAACTAACTCAAAAGGCTTAGTCCTTTTCAGTCTCCTTATTATGTCCGTGGTGTCAAGGAGCTGGATAGCCTCGACATTCACATGTTTATGAAGTCTCTCTTCATGAGCTTCGGCGTATTTTTTTATAACTTTGGCGACGAGGTCCACTCCTAAGTCCCGGTGGATGTCCTCGTTTCAAATATACCAGGGAGCGTTTACTATGCTCCGCAGTACCTTGTTTTGAAATCTTTGTATAATTTCAACATTGGTACGTTTTGTACAGCCCCAAAGCTGTATACCGTATGCCCATACAGGCATAAGTACTTGTTTGTACAGAAGTACTTTGTTGTACACTGACAATGATGAATGTCTGCCAAGTAGCCAGTACATATTCCTGTAGCGGATATCTAACTCCAGGCGTTTCTTTTTGACATGAGCCTTCCAGCGAAGCTTGGCGTCAAGCGTCATACCCAGGTATTTTGCAGTATTTTCGTAAGGTATTATGCAACCGTTGATATAAACCGGTGTATAATTAGGGCTTCGGTTTGTGAAGTCTATATGGGTCGATTTGGACTCATTATATAATATATATATCAATTAAGTAATATTTTTTTTACTTACTTGCCTTGGCTCATCTAATAATGACCATAGGTAATTATAAGCGATTTTTGTTAATGTCTTCTTATAAATACTCTAGTTTTGTAAAAATTTTGCTCATTCGCAATCGTTTTTTTCCTTGATTAGACACAGAATTTTTCTATCAATAACGATTTCAAGCATTAATTTAAACGACCATGAATTCTACTCATCGTGATGTGCCAACTAAGACTTGTCGGGGCGAGTTTGTAAGTATTTTAATATATTTTATCTTCCATACACATCCTTGTAAATTAAGAATTACTAGAATTAATATTTGTTACGGGATATTTACCACGTATATTTTGAATTTGGTTGAGAGCTCAATATTTATTATATTTTTTACTAATTCTAATGATTGTGACCATGTCAGCTTAAAAACTTTAAGAATTACTTATTGAAAATTTGACAAATACAGGTAGTATTTGACAAATTTTCAATTAGTAATACAATAAAGTGACAATCTGTCATGAAGTGGTATTCAAGTAGTTGGTTACGTACAGAAATCGGGGATTAGTCTCTCTTAGCCATTTTTGAGAAACTTGACATACCTTTTCTGTCCTTACCACAACAAAATCTTCCCACCACAATTCGTCATCTCTGGGTTCTTCATGTTTGTGAATATCAATGCAATAAACCACATTTATTTTATCTCACTGACTCATGTCTCTTTTCCAGGTCAACCGCTGGCTGGACCAGCATGACAAGTACTTCATGCGGACGTTTCAAACTCAGAAACCGACAAGCAATAGTACTTGCAAGAACGTACCGGTCACATCTAAGACTGATAAATTGCCACCCTTCAATTCAGTTTTTCGTTATCCAACTACACGCAGGTAGCGGCATCAAGTGAATTTAAGAGAAAAACCTGATCGAGCCTCAACGCAATGCTGCAACACATCCGAACACATCCGATGCTGGAGCGCTGTGTCTCATGCTACCACTGGAGCATGTTCCATGCACCATTCATCCCGACTCACGCATTGAGACGGGATTAGATGTAAACTTATTTATTTCAAATAAACGTTATTTTTAAACATAACCAATACTTTTTTTTATCTAATAAACAAAAGCTTTACACAGGACTTTAGTATTATATTATATGTGGCACAGGTAACCTTCCATGAGATTCTCACAAATATATTACATACGGTAAGCCAGAAACAATCCGACTGTTAGTTGCCGAGTTTCATACAGTTTAAGTAAAGTAAAATACGATTACCGTCGTACTAACTTTCACCAATAGCATATCATCTCAGAAGACAAGCTAAACACCAAAATGATTGATTTCCTTGGTAAACGGACTCGATTTCAGATACCGGACTTCAGCTAACAGCTGATTTGAATTTTTCCTATAACTTTGACACAGATTATAAAACCCAACTAAAGTTTTGACAATTCTGAAACGATATTTACTAAACAATGACTTGAAAACAATTCCATGAGGTGGAAAATCTGTGAAATCACAATACAACCAGAAAATTATAATTCCCAGGATCTTGAGGTGTGACGCACTCGACTAATCATCTGCCTAGCCTTTTTCCCAATTATGTTGGGGTCGGCTTCCAGTCTTACCGGATTCAGCTGAGTACTAGTGTTTTACATGGAGCGACTGCCTATCTGACCTCCACAACCCAGTAACTGGGTAACACGATACCCCTTGGCAAGAATGGTGTCAGATCTCAGGCTTCTGACTACCCGTAACGACTATTAAAGATCTTTAAATGACAGCCGGGACCAACGGCTTAACGTGCTTTCCGAGGCACGGAGGAAACTCGGTATGTTGAAATGGTCACCCATCCACGGACCGACATCGTCAAGCGTTGCTTAACCTTGAAGATCGACCAGTGCAGCTGTTATTATTTTGAACTCGACTAAGTTTCATCAAAATAACTGATTCCCAAAATAACTATTAAATCTACCATTTGGTTGATCTATATTACCGACTGCAACTATTGGAACTTTGGAACAACACGATTTGCAGGATTTCCTGGAATCATTTGTTACTAAGAATGCTAAAATGTGATTGGTTGGTTAAACCGCGTTTTGAAAAAATAATATTTAATTACCGTGTTTTATAGATTTAAATTGCTATATTTTTCTGTAAAACTTTGTCTATAATTAGCTTCAAAATATAACTATTGAAACAACTTTTAAGTATTATCTTAATTGAGAATTATTTAATCCGCCAATTAGAAATTAAAACCAATGAACGAATATCATGGTAGTTATTGAATGGGCGCGAAATTAAAATTTCAAATTGCAAAAATAACACCATGTTACAGATGACAGGACTAAGTGTTGGTCATCGAGTTTCTTCATAGTTTCCCTCATCAGGGTGACTGTAGTGGAATGGCAGGAGTCCTGCAGAACTTGATTGGTGTTCGACTTCTGGATGCAATCAGATTTACTAACAACAACTTAGAAATAGTAAAATGTGTAATGTTTTTAGGAATATGGAATGCCTCCTTCATATAAGAAGTGCTCTTAAATATTAGTTCGGCATTGATCAATTCCTTGACATAATGGCTGGATCGGATTCAAGGTGATTGCACCGTTAGTAACTTCCTATGTTCATGCTCCGTACGTTTCTGTGTCAGAGAATGTCTAACTACGTGCGTTGGCTTCACGGTAACTGCACTGTCAGCAAGGTTTAAGAATACTTAGTATCCGCAATGTCTGCAGTTTCCTAGACATACGTAACATGCGCGATGCAGGATTTGTGTGACGTCATGTCCTTAGTTCGTAGGTGGCGGCGTTGGTGCCGCTACATTAAAAAACTAGGGCGATTAAGTTTTCGTTGCTCCAAACACACACAACAAAGGAGAAAGAATAACAGACGTATACAAACACGCACACACACGTACCCAACACGTTACACTGCAAACTGTTGGGTACCACGCGTGTATAAAAGTTGTAAAGTTTATAGCTTCTATTCTGGATCAATATCGAATGACTGCTCTGTCAGCATAATTTTATGTTTGTTTTGGTTTATGTGAAAAGGGTAGCCCTCGTTGGTGCAGTGGTTGCGAGCGCTTCTGCTAGGTTAACCGGGAATTGAACCCATCAATTCCCGGTTTGCGGCAAGTGTTTTTACTCATTGAGTTTCCATCTAGTACTTCTCAGGTTATTGGTATCTTAATAATCCTAATAGGCTCTGAACTTCACTTCTGTCTAACCCTTTGGATAATTCAGACGAGATGTAACGTTAATGGGTAGTGACAACATAATTATTCCACAGTGCTACAGGATCTCGATTGGGAATTTATAAAAATATTTACACTGCAAAAGCAGAAATTTAAGATAAGAATCCTCTTTTTATTAGTATTTAGAATATAATAGAAGAGAATGGAATAGAATAAATTGTATTGTACATCAAACAAGTTAGATAGTTATATCTTATCTTATTGAAAGTAAGTTCCCTTGAAAACATCTAGGCTCGATTCTTTGAAGATATTGAAGTAAATACAACTAAATACGATAATAGAAGTGATTTTCCGAGCCAGTGGTGTTTGCAGACGTAATGAGATTCGATGTTAATACCCAAGACGTACCCAACTAAAGGACAAAGTATTGTATTAAAATAGGTATCTTGAGTAAAGCTCTATAATATAAGTTTTTTAAACTGTCATGGTCACTAACATTCGAAACGGAAAAAAACAAACAGTAAACCAGGTAAATGGATCCGTTTCGAATGTTAATGTTAGCCCTATAAAAGGTTGAATAAAAGCCAACCTTTTAGGTTTCATAAAAGAAAATAACGTTATAAGATTACTCGTGAATTGTGTATTATATATTATGAATTCACAAGTATATGTATACAGTACATTTGATCAACATTTAATTATATTCGATAGAAAAAGAAGTCATCGCTTGACTTAGTAGGTAGATTTTTATAAAGATTGCTTTATACGACTGATAAAAATTGGCACATAAAATAGTTTGTAAGGTTTTCCCATTCCTAACTTCTGAGTTGATTCCCAAGGAATTTTAGGTATCACGATGCCAATAAGTTTTTTGGGGTAGCTGGAACCTAACACGTTAAAGGCTTTTTAATTAGCTTTTAGGGGGACATCAATTAGGTAATATTTTTTTTTACTTACGTGCCTTGGCTCATCTAAATACTGTGTCTAGGAGAGAGGAATAGCGCTCAATATTATTAAAAATAAAAATATTTTCCTTATCTATTAACATTTTAGCTATCTATTCCCTTTCTATTTGTTTTTATTTTGTTTAATGTACTTATACGTAAATCTTTTTATTTTCATGTCAAATTAAATATTTATCTTAAATATTAATTATTCGTTTAAGTTTACGTAACCAACTACTTGAATTCCAATTCATGACAGATTGTCACTCTCAGGTATTATTTGACAAAATTCAATTAGTAATTCTTAATTTACTAGGATGTGTATGGAAGATAAAATATATTAAAAATACTTACAAACTCGCCCCGACAAGTCTTAATTGGCACATCACGATGAGTAGAATTCATGGCCGTTTAAATTAATGCTTGAAATCGTTATTGATAGAAAAATTCTGTGTCTAATCAAGCACTAAGATTGCGAATGACCAAAATTTTGCCAAAACTAGAGTATTTATAAGAAGACATTAACAAAAATCGCTTATAATTACCAATGGTCATTACTTCATAATATTTAAGTATTTAGATGAGCCAAGGCACGTAAGTAAAAAAAAATATTACTTAATTGATGTCCCCCTAAAAGCTAATTAAAAAGCCTTTAACGTGTTAGGTTCCAGCTACCCCAAAAAACTTATTGGCATCGTGATACCTAAAATTCCTTGGGAATCAACTCAGAAGTTAGGAATGGGAAAACCTTACAAACTATTTTATGTGCCAATTTTTATCAGTCGTATAAAGCAATCTTTATAAAAATCTACCTACTAAGTAAAGCGATGACTTCTTTCACTATCGAATATAATTTAATTTTGATTAAATGTACTTTATACACATACTTGTGAATTTATAATATATAATACACAATTCACGAGTAATCTTATAACGTTATTTTCTTTTATGAAACCTAAAAGGCTGGCTTTTAATCAACCTTTTATAGGGCTAACATTAACATTCGAAACGGATCCATTTACCTGGTTTACTGTTTGTTTTTTTCCGTTTCGAATGTTAGTGACCATGACAGTTTAAAAACTTATATTATAGGGCTTTACTCTAGATACCTATTTTTATCCAATACTTTGTCCTTTAGTTGGGTACGTCTTGGGTATTAACAACGAATCTCATTACGTCTGCAAAAACCACTGGCTCGGCAAATCACTTCTATTATCGTATTTAGTTGTATTTACTTCAATATCTTCAAAGAATCGAGCCTTCCTTGAGGTACCCCAGCTTTTATAGCTTTTAGCTCGGAATTTGCGTCTTCTTGCCGTATTCTAAACATTCTATTAGTTACATACGACTCTAGAATATCTGCGAATTCTGGTAGCATGCGTCTGAGCTTGAATATTAGACCCTTATGCCAAACTTTGTCAAAAGCTTGCGCGACATCTAAAAATACGGTGGCGCAGACTTCCTTATTTTCAAGTGTTTTTTCAATGATATGGGTTATTCTATGTACCTGGTCTATTGTTGAATGTTTTTCCCTAAAGCCAAATTGATGATTTGGAATAAGGTCTTTATCTTCTATTACTGGTTTTAACCGTTTCAATAACAGTTTTTCGAATAGCTTTGATAACACGGGCAACAGAGAAATAGGTCTATATGATGATGCTTCATGGGGCGGCCATATATGAAGTACTTTACTGCATAATATAAATCATCAGAAGATTACTTCACGATGTAAAATAGGAAAATATCCCTGGTTCCAGAGGATCCATTTCCAGAGGATTTTTATCCAAAATTTAATAATTCACTTCACTTCTTGTTGAAAAGCATGAGACATTGTACCCTCTGCTCTTTTAATGGCACCAGATGTGAATATTTTAATATTCTCTCACCGCTCGATAAAAAAATGAGCGTCCGCTCCTTTGTGTCTTTCGATTGTCCAATGTTGCCACCCACAGATTATAAAACCCAACTAAAGTTTTGACAATTCTGAAACGATATATACTGAGCAATGACTTGAAAACAATTCGATGAGGTGGAAAATCTGTGAAATCACGATACAACCAGAAAATTATAATTCCTAGGATCTTGAGGTGTGACGCACTCGACTAAGTTTCATCAAAATAACTGATTCCCAAAATAACTATCAAATCTACCATTTGGTTGATCTATATTACCGACTGCAACTATTGGAACTTTGGGACAACACGATTTGCAGGATTTCCTCGAATAATTTGTTACTAAGAATGCTAAAATGTGATTGGTCGGTTAAACCGCGTTTTGAAAAAATAATTTTTAATTACCATGTTTTATAGATTTAAATTGCTATATTTTTCTGTAAAAACTTACCCAACTAAAGGACAAAGTATTGGATAAAAATAGGTATCTAGAGTAAAGCCCTATAATATAAGTTTTTAAACTGTCATGGTCACTAACATTCGAAACGGAAAAAAACAAACAGTAAACCAGGTAAATGGATCCGTTTCGAATGTTAATGTTAGCCCTATAAAAGGTTGATTAAAAGCCAGCCTTTTAGGTTTCATAAAAGAAAATAACGTTATAAGATTACTCGTGAATTGTGTATTATATATTATAAATTCACAAGTATGTGTATAAAGTACATTTAATCAAAATTAAATTATATTCGATAGTGAAAGAAGTCATCGCTTTACTTAGTAGGTAGATTTTTATAAAGATTGCTTTATACGACTGATAAAAATTGGCACATAAAATAGTTTGTAAGGTTTTCCCATTCCTAACTTCTGAGTTGATTCCCAAGGAATTTTAGGTATCACGATGCCAATAAGTTTTTTGGGGTAGCTGGAACCTAACACGTTAAAGGCTTTTTAATTAGCTTTTAGGGGGACATCAATTAAGTAATAATTTTTTTTACTTACGTGCCTTGGCTCATCTAATAATGACCATAAGTAATTATAAGCGATTTTTGTTAATGTCTTCTTATAAATACTCTAGTTTTGGAAAAATGTTGGTCATTCGCAATCTTAGTGCTTGATTAGACACAGAATTTTTCTATCAATAACGATTTCAAGCATTAATTTAAACGACCATGAATTCTACACATCGTGATGTGCCAACTAAGACTTGTCGGGGCGAGTTTGTAAGTATTTTTAACCCCCGCCGGAAAAAGAGGGGTGTTATAAGTTTCACGTGTGTTGCTGTGTATCTGTGTATCTGTGATATCATCATCATAGATGAACCGATGTCAATTTAGTTTTTTTTGTTTGAAAGGTAATTTAGTCGAGAGTGTTCTTAGCTATGTTTGAATAAAATCGGTTTAGCCGTTCAAAAGTTATGGGCGTTTTACTGTTCGAATCAGGGTGTTTCCGCAAGATAAATGTGTCGGGGGTTTTCTAAATTTTGAAATTTTACTTGTTAATATATTTTATCTTCCATACACATCCTAGTAAATTAAGAATTACTAATTGAAAATTTGTCAAATAATACCTTAGAGTGACAATCTGTCATGATTTGGCATTCAAGTAGTTGGTTACGTACAGAAATCGGGGATTAGTCTCTCTTAGCCATTTTTGAGAAACTTGACATACCTTTTCTGTCCTTACCACAACAAAATCTTTCCACCGCAATTCGTCATCTCTGGGTTCTTCATGTTTGTGAATATCGATGCAATCAACCACATTTATTTTATCTCTCTGACTCATGTCTCTTTTCCAGGTCAACCGCTGGCTGGACCAGCATGACAAGTACTTCATGCGGACGTTTCAAACTCAGAAACCGACAAGCAATAGTACTTGCAAGAACGTACCGGTCACATCTAAGACTGATAAATTGCCACCCTTTAATTCAGTTTTTCGTTATCCAACTACACGCAGGTAGCGGCATCAAGTGAATTTACGAGAAAAACCTGATCGAGCCTCAACGCGATGCTGCAACACATCCGATGCTGGAGCGCTGTGTCTCATGCTGCCACTGGAGCATATTCCATGCACCATTCATCCCGACTCACGCATTGAGACGGGATTAGATGTAAACTTATTTATTTCAAATAAACGTTATTTTTAAATATAACCTATAATTTTTTTATCTAATAAACAAAAGCTTTACACAGGACTTTAGTATTATATTATATGTGGCACAGGTAACCTTCCATGAGATTCTCACACATATATTACATACGGTAAGCCAGAAACAATCCGACTGTTAGTTGCCGAGTTTCATACAGTTTAAATAAAGTAAAATACGATTACCGTCGTACTAACTTTCACCAATAGCATATCATCTCAGAAGACAAGCTAAACACCAAAATGATTGATTTCCTTGGTAAACGGACTCGATTTCAGATACCGGACTACAGCTAACAGCTGATTTGAATTTTTCCTATAACTTTGACACAGATTATAAAACCCAACTAAAGTTTTGACAATTCTGAAACGATATTTACTAAACAATGACTTGAAAACAATTCCATGAGGTGGAAAATATGGGAAATCACGATACAACCAGAAAATTATCATTCCCAGGATCTTGAGGTGTGACGCACTCGACTAATCATCTGCCTAGCCTTTTTCCCAATTATGTTGGAGTCAGCTTCCAGTCTTACCGGATTCAGCTGAGTACTAGTGTTTTACATGGAGCGACTGCCTATCTGACCTCCACAACCCAGTAACTGGGTAACACGATACCCCTTGGCAAGAATGGTGTCAGATCTCAGACTTCTGACTACCCGTAACGACTATCAAAGATCTTTAAATGACAGCCGGGACCAACGGCTTAACGTGCTTTCCGAGGCACGGAGGAAACTCGGTATGTTGAAATGGTCACCCATCCACGGACCGACATCGTCAAGCGTTGCTTAACCTTGAAGATCGACCAGTGCGGCTGTTATTATTTTGCACTCGACTAAGTTTCATCAAAATAACTGATTCCCAAAATAACTATTAAATCTACCATTTGGTTGATCTATATTACCGACTGCAACTATTGGAACTTTGGGACAACACGATTTGCAGGATTTCCTGGAATCATTTGTTACTAAGAATGCAAAAATGTGATTGGTCGGTTAAACCGCCTTTTGAAAAAATAATATTTAATTACCATGTTTTATAGATTTAAATTGCTATATTTTTCTGTAAAAACTTTGTCCATAATTAGCTTCAAAATTTAACAATTGAAACAACTTTTAAGTATTATCTTAATTGAGACTTATTTAATCCGCCAATCAAAAATTAAAACCAATGAACGAATATCATGGTAGTTATTGAATGGGCGCGAAATTAAAATTTCAGATTGCAAAAATAACACCATGTTACAGATGACAGGACTAAGTGTTGGTCATCGAGTTTCTTCATAGTTTTCCTCATCAGGGTGACTGTAGTGGAAAGGCAGGCGTCCAGCAGAACTTGATTGGTGTTCGACTTCTGGATGCAATCAGATTTATTGCGGATCTGGTGGGTGACTTATTTCTCGCTGTGGTACCGGTTTGACTTCGGGCATTCAGCCTCTATGTAAGTGAATGTCAATTCGTTGGTTGCTAGGACTGGGAGGGATGGGATAAGGGCCTGTGCGTGTTTTTAGGTACTGCAGATAATCCTTACCAACCCTCTCACAGAGATACCTCTCTGTGCCTGTGTCCCAACAGTGGGAACATTAGAAGAAGCTGATGATGATGTTGATGATCTTTATAGGTCGTAACTATTCTTGGGGGGCAAAAATAAAAGGAAAATTTTAAAAACGAAGGTAGTGGACCTACGGGAGCTGGTCCATTAGGTACCGGCTCCTTGAAATTATGGTGCTGGTCCGAAAGGTTGTCAATCAGGGTGGCTCGACTGCCCAACCAACTCTCTGGTAGCCCATTGAGTTAGTGGTACACAAAGTGGTTCCAGAAATCTTATTAAGAATTCTGTTTAATGGCCACAAGTTAGAAATTCGCTTCCGGGTGCACCACCTGGGTATTGCGTTGCCAGTGAGTTAAGGATTTTAATAAACCTCACAAACACGTTAGGGTAACTATTAAAAACCGGGACAAGACAAATATCTACAGTTCCTCGGCAGGCCTGACGTGATGCAGGTCTCCGCGCACTCATGGTTCTGGGATGGTAAACCTGAATGTTAGGATTTAGGAGGGAGCAACACGAGAATAATTCAAACGTACTTACAGCTATTTCACTTCTGGTTTTTCACCGTGAATCGATTTCTAGAGTCTCCTCTCGGTCTGCAGCAGGTCCGGATGTTCAGGATATCCGGAACGGTGTTTGATAGCCA
The DNA here is from genome assembly GCA_949775005.1 of Orthosia gothica. Taxonomy (NCBI): domain Eukaryota; kingdom Metazoa; phylum Arthropoda; class Insecta; order Lepidoptera; family Noctuidae; genus Orthosia; species Orthosia gothica. Next base: position 13,615,764 of record OX459050.1, on the reverse strand, counting down.
CCCGGATGACACGAGACGTGATTATGGATGTGTGATGTGTCCCGACGTCTCCCGCGGATATCCTACCGACTGCGCCAATTTCGTTTACCACAGCCGGGGGATTGGAAAGAAACCTGAAATGATTCTAAACTTTTAATTATTTAAGTTATTACAATTAATTATCCTAAAAATGGCCATTCCAAGTCGAGGTTGGAACATGGAATGGTTACAAATTCAAACTTAACTACAACTAGCTAACCTACAGATGTCCATTTCAAGCCGATATTAGGACATGGAATGGTTATAATAATTAAATAGACTAACAACAACTTAGAAATAGTAAAATGTGAAATGTGTAATGTTTTTACTAGCCTATGAGTATCCGTCCAACTCGATGTAGAAATATCGAATGCCTCCTTCATACAAGAAGTGCTCTTAAATATTAGATCGGCATTGATCAATTCCTTGACATAATGGCTGGATCGGATTCAAGGTGATTGCACCGTTAGTAAGTTCCTATGTTGATGCTCCGTACGTTTCTGTGTCAGAGAATGTCTATCTACGTGCGTTGGCTTCACGGTAACTGCACTGTCAGCAAGGTTTAAGAATACTTAGTATCCGCAATGTCTGCAGTTTCCTAGGCATACGTAACATGCGCGATGCAGGATTTGTGTGACGTCATGTCATTAGTTCGTAGGTGGCAGCGTTGGTGCCGCTACATCATAAAACTAGGGCGATTAAGTTTTCGTTGCTCCAAAAACACACAACAAAGGAGTAAGAATAAGAGGCGTATACAAACACGCACACACACGTACCCCACACGTTACACTGCAAACTGTTGGGTACCACGCGTTTATAAAAGTTGTAAAGTTTACAGCTTCTATTCTGGATCAATATCGAATGACTGCTCTGTCAGCATAATTTTATGTTTGTTTTGATTTATGTGAAAAGGGTAGCCTTCGTTGGTGCAGTGGTTGCGAGCGCTTCTGCTAGGTCCTGGGTTCAATTGCCGGTTTGAGGCAAGTGTTTTTACTCATTGAGTTTCCATCTAGTACTTCTCAGGTTATTAGTATCTTAATAATCTTAATAGGCTCTGAACTTCACTTCCGTCTAACCCTTTGGAGAATTCAGACGAGATGTAACGTTAATGGGTAGTGACAACATAATTATTCCACAGTGCTACAGGATCTCGATTGGGAATTTATAAAAATATATACACAGCAAAAGCAGAAATTTAAGAAATAGGTTTACCCATACAAGAACCATTATAAGAATCCTCTTTTTATTAGTATTTAGAATATAATAGAAGAGAATGGAATAGAATAAATATTATTGTACATCAAACAAGTTAGATAGTTATATGTCATCTTATTGAAAGTAAGTGCCCTTCAAAACATCTAGGCTCGATTCTTTGAAGATATTGAAGTAAATACAACTAAATACTATAATAGAAGTGATTTTCCGAGCCAGTGGTGTTTGCAGACGTAATGAGATTCGATGTTAATACCCAAGACGTACCCAACTAAAGGACAAAGTATTGGATAAAAATAGGTATCTAGAGTTAATAAATAATATAAGTTTTTAAACTGTCATGGTCACTAACATTCGAAACGAAAAAAAAAACAACAGTAAACCTGGTAAATATCCCGATTCGAATGTTAATGTTAGCCCTATAAAAGGTTGAATAAAAGCCAGCCTTTTAGGTTTCTTAAATGAAAATAACGTTATAAGATTACTCGTGAATTGTGTTTTTATATATTATAAATTCGCAAGTATGTGTATAAAGTACATATCAAAATTTAATTATATTCGATAGTAAAAGAAGTCATCGCTTGACTTAGTAGGTAGATTTTTATAAAGAATGCTTTATACGACTGATAAAATTGGCACATAATAGTTTGTAAGGTTTTCCCATTCCTAACTTCTGAGTTGATGCCCAATGAATTTTAGGTATCACGATGCCAATAAGTTTTTCGGGGTAGCTGGAACCTACCACGTTAAAGGCTTTTTAATTAGCTTTTAGGGGGACACAATCAAGTAAATTTTTTTTACTTACGTGCCTTGGCTCATCTAATAATGACCATAGGTAATTATAAGCGATTTTTGTTAATGTCTTCTTATAAATACTCTAGTTTTGGAAAAATTTTGCTCATTCGCAATCTTAGTGCTTGATTAGACACAGAATTTTTCTATCAATAACGATTAATTTAAACGACCATGAATTATACTCATCGTGATGTGCCAACTAAGACTTGCCGGGGCGAGTTTGTAAGTATTTTTAATATATTTTACAATGCATGTCCTCGAAAAGAGCGGTTTTCCAAGCAGCCAAACTGTGCGGAAAGTGTCACTTTTTTTTACTAGTGCTTTTTACTTTTCTGTATTTTTTAAATTTTGAACTTTAACGTCAGCCTGACGTATAGAGTTTTTATTATTTGAGAAAAGTTTTAAAAATTAGTTATGCACAGAGAATCATTCATAGAAAAGGTAAAATAAAACTAATACTTCATCTCTCATTCTCTAGATTTTGATCAATAAATTAATTTTAAATATTCATTAAATATATTTGGCAGAATGTTTATTTTGCTCGTGCCTTATTGCGTTACGATGTGACAGCTATTCGCACATGCGCAGTAGATATGCCCGAGGAACTATTAGTTAATCTGTGGATATGCTGAACGCGCTTGAATAAGCCCGCCATTTTATTAATTTATTTATTTCCTCGCACACTGCATAGTAAAATGTTGTATGATACACGTACGTAAGATGATTTCCTACTCGTGTCGATTTATCCACTCACTCGCTTCGCTCGCTCGTGAATAAAAATGCCACTCATCGGAATTCACCTACCTTCCGCACTTGTAGCATAAATAATTATTATCTTCCATACACATCCTAGTAAATTAAGAATTACTAGTTGAAAATTTGTCAAATAATACCTTAGAGTGACAATCTGTCATGAATTGGCAGTCAAGTAGTTGGTTACGTACAGAAATCGGGGATTAGTCTCTCTTAGCCATTTTTGAGAAACTTGACACACCTTTTCTGTCTTTACCACAACAAAATCTTTCCACCACAATTCGTCATCTCTGGGTTCTTCATGTTTCTGAATATCAATGCAATAAACCACATTTATTTTATACTCATGTCTGTGTTTCTGACTCATGTCTCTTTTCTAGGTCAACCGCTGGCTGGACCAGCATGACAAGTACTTCATGCGGACGTTTCAAACACAGCAACCGACAAGCAATAGTAATTGCAAGAACGATCCGGTCACATCTAAGACTTATAAATTGCCACCCTTCAATTCAGTTTTTCGTTATCCAACTACACGCAGGTAGCGGCATCGAGTGAATTAACGAGAAAAACCTGATCGAAGCTCAACGCAATCCTGCACCACATCCGATGCTGGAGCGCTGTGTTTCATGCTGCCACTGGAGCATGTTCCATGCACCATTCATCCCGACTCACGCATTGAGACGGGATTAGATGTAAACTTATTTATTTCAAATAAACGTTATTTTTAAATATAACCAATACTTTTTTTATCTAATAAACAAAAGCTTTACACAGGACTTTAGTATTATATTATATGTGGCACAGGTAACCTTCCATGAGATTCTCACAAATATATTACATACGGTAAGCCAGAAACAATCCGACTGATAGTTGCCGAGTTTCATACAGTTTAAATAAAGTAAAATACGATAACCGTCGTACTAACTTTCACCAATAGCATATCATCTCAGAAGACAAGCTAAACACCAAAATGATTGATTTCCTTGGTAAACGGACACGATTTCAGTTACCGGACTACAGCTAACAGCTGATTTGAATTTTTCCTATAAATTTTAATTAAAAATATAGGTTTCCTTCTTAATAAGGCCTTTTTCTAATATTGTTTTCTGTATTAAATTTAGGCACTTAGTACAAAATAAGTGTAAACATTTCATTGTGATTCGTTGAGTTACCGGCTCAAGCGAATGTTGCTTGTTCATCACGCTATCAGATACAGTATATACTATATATTTTCATTGATAGTGGCTTTTCTACGTTTTAATATTTTGCCTACAATTCATTGGATCACTTTTATTACGACTACAAGTTGATGCCAATGACCTTAAAAACGTAAAACAAATCTTGATTAGTTTGGTGACAGAACTTCTTTCTTTACGATCTCACTTTCATTTTCCGTTTGTTAAAAACTTCCAGATATAAGAATTCAAAGACTGTACTTCATCAAATAATTGTAATACTTTGTTATCGGCTTTACAGAACATCTCCAATTTTTCTGACTCTCATGATCCACAATCTTTTATAGCTCAATGATGATTGATTGTGATTGGCTGTCCTTTCCTCGTTGACACCGATGTAAAAGACCAACATCAGCCAATGGAAAATAAACACGACATTTTGTCCGGAAGTCAGCATTGAGCTACTTACAATGAAAAATATCAAAAATTATAACAAACTAAAAATGTAAACATATTCAGAAAATCCACATAAAATCAACATGTTTTATGGTATTAATTTAACAGTAATTAATATTAGTTTTAATACAAACTTCCGAAACAACCAAAACATTTCAATAGAATTCAAGACCTATTTTATTTAAACAGCGCAAAATAACTAAACATATGTGCAATATTTATTTTAAATTAGAACATGAATTTTCAGGAAGCTAACATTCGTCCATCCTGATAAATTTCGCGTCCCCGCGAATGACATTTTTTTAAAAGTAAATTCTGATTTTATTCAAAATAAACACAAGACAACAATTTTTACTGAGTGTTTGAAATCAAAAATGTATTTTATAAAATACAAATTTCGTTAGTAGAAACTACACACAAATCAAGTACTGTTTACATGAATTGTGTATATAGAGTATTTCAAAAACTTATTTTTCAGAATCATAAAATATAAGACTTATTTCAATGATTGTGCACTTTGCACTTCAAAACTTATGTTCGCGCATAGCTACTTAATTGTACATTGCACTAAAAAGTAGTTATAGTTCTCGCCAAACTTAGCTATTTAACAAACATTAAATGTACGTAAGTAAATGGTCATAGATTTCGTAAGACGGAAAAGCAGATTTATGTTTCAACCCATTCGTCCCAAGCTAGCTAGCTTTTTACCACTTTTTCACAGTACCGACTAGCTTAGGTAGAGCGTAGTGGGCAATCTGTTTACTGTCCCATCCATAGATCTCTGAGCATTCTTTAACTTTATTCAACCAAGTAACCATTGTGTAGTTTTCAATTTAGGATCAAACTTTCGATCTACATTATTATGCGCAAATCATTCTTAAGTATGTGAATTTACAGCCTATATCGATTGTAAGGACTCTTTGATTCATTTGAGTAAATAAAAATTATTACTATATCGGCAGATGAATGCAGTGGGCTCACAGACAGAAATCTTTCATTAGTACAAGATTGACAGATTTCTGACTTATACTTTATAATTTTTTATTTATTTATTGTTTCACTGTATTGATCTAAAACATGACGAATTTGTAATCCCATTTTATTAAAATTCACATTGTTTATTGTATCGCCTATTTCAAATTATTAACTGAATTTCATCTTGACATGATAAACTTGTACCTACTTTCTGTGCAAATAAAGAACTATTCTATTCTATTCTAAGAACGAACTGGACTATGCGCTCTAAAAATAAAACTCGCAAATCTCTAGTCTAATGTTTTCTACGCGAGGTATCTGTAACCTGTGAAACCGTTACCCTCTAATGACCTCTCATGACCGTCCTCCCTCCTCCTTCTTGCCTGCAACACCACCCTTGAAGGTGATCTTCTGGATCTGCACCGCTCGGAGTCACGACCACTGCTGCGGGGGTGCTGACGAGCGCCGACTCCGCCTCGAACCTCGAACACTGCTGCGGAGGGGCTGCTGACGAACGCCGACTTCGCTTCGAGCCTCGACCACCGCTGCGAGGGGGCTGCTGACGAGCACCGACTTTGCCCCGAACCTCGACCACGAGTCCGGGATCGGCTGCGTCTCGAGAATTGTCCCAGCACCACACTGGAATGCTTCCCTGCCGACCTCCGTCTTCTCTCGGACTGATCGTTAGGCATCTTCATGCGTCCAATGATCTGAAATAATTTGAACAACGAGTATCTGGTTTCTTTTGTGTGCCTACTTCTTTGTTTCAAAATTGTCTATACGCGGCATAAAGTTCAAGCTATCTCAATTTCTCAATTCAATTTACAAGTATACAATAATTCAAAATGAATAACTGTTGTTTGGTACACGTACATAAACACATCTTTCACCTTGGCGTTAGGCAAAATCAACAGAACGCAGCCTGCTACAGTCCTTACATACTGCTTTTGCTTCATTGATCATATCTGCATCTAGTCTAGTTATTTGGTATTTTCCTAATACCATGACTATTACTATTCAAAGTATAAGAAACCTAAACAACGTACCTATTTAACGGCATTATTTTTATTGAAGTCGAACTGTCACAGTACGTGTCGTGTGTCCATATTGACGGGAAGCCACCCATGCACACATTATGTACATGCGTGCACAAATGCATACCGTACATGCCATATATTATACAGATAGATATTCTATACAGAAAAAGAAAATAGACACAAATAAAATTCACATTAAATAATCAAATTGACTTTTAATATACCTTATTGTGGGCGTATGATCACACCAAGGTGGTAGCGATACACCAGAATTCCTTGGTGCTATTCCACTTCTGATTTGTTAAAAACTTCCAGATATAAGAATTCAAAGACTGTACTTCATCAAATAATTGTAATACTTTGTTATCGGCTTTACAGAACATCTCCAATTTTTCTGACTCTCATGATCCACAATCTTTTATAGCTCAATGATGATTGATTGTGATTGGCTGTCCTTTCCTCGTTGACACCGATGTAAAAGACCAACATCAGCCAATGGAAAATAAACACGACATTTTGTCCGGAAGTCAGCATTGAGCTACTTACAATGAAAAATATCAAAAATTATAACAAACTAAAAATGTAAACATATTCAGAAAATCCACATAAAATCAACATGTTTTATGGTATTAATTTAACAGTAATTAATATTAGTTTTAATACAAACTTCCGAAACAACCAAAACATTTCAATAGAATTCAAGACCTATTTTATTTAAACAGCGCAAAATAACTAAACATATGTGCAATATTTATTTTAAATTAGAACATGAATTTTCAGGAAGCTAACACGTTTAACCAATCATCTGTTGAGCACAATCCATTACTCTTTTCGCAGCGCAAGGGCTTGCCTAGAAGAAATCAAACTCAGTCAGGTTTTGGGCGAATTAAAGGCGACTCAAGAGCTCTGTAACAAACTGATTAGGGAAAAAGATGAAAATGTAATGGAGTTCTTTTTTTTCCTTGAAAGGAATAGCAAGATGGAAACAGAAAAGGCTTAATTATATAGTCAACACACCGATGCCATAGCAGCCCGGGACAAGCTCCAAGTTGTTGACGACGGTTACAGGAAGTGGTGCTTTGAGTATGAACAAGCTCTTAGTCACAAATATTTTCTACAACAGCAGCTACATGAGGCTCAAAGTCAGATTGAACAACTTGATACTACAAATCTTAACATCACTGTCTTGTTGAATCAAAGTTTATTTAATGAATTGGTGCCTGTTGCCCCATCAATGTTTGCTGCAATAAACCCCTCTTGCACAATAGAAACAGGTCATGATAATTCAAAATCAAGTAAATCATTGAGGGTTACTAGTAAAAATAAAATAAAAATATGCATAAAAATTAACACATACACAGTTAAAACTAAGTTAATGGTCAAAAAACAAAGGTAAAAAATAAATTATAACCTAAGAGAAAGATTGCATCTATTTAAACAATTAGATAGGTATTCAAATAAAATATTAAACAAGTATTAAGAAACACCAAATTGACACAGAAGACTTGCAGTACGAACTTGACCAACTACAGAAGAAACTTACTTCTATGACCATCAAATATACAGCTTCTGAAAACCGTATTGAAAATGAATGCCCAATCTAGGGGGTCCAAACGCCTCCTGCCGGAGGCTCTACGCGGGGGTCGTGCGGTCCATGGCCCTTTACGGGGCACCGGTATGGGCGCGTTCCCTGAGGCGGCGACCAGCCCGCCGGTTGAGCGCGTCCCAAAGGATAATGGCCATCCGGCTGATCCGGGGATACCGCACGGTCTCCGGTGAGGTGGCGAGCCTCCTTGCCGGATTACCACCATGGGATCTGGAAGTCCTCGCGCAAATATGGGAGTGGCGCGAGGAGGCCAAATGCCGGGGCAAAACTCCGCTACCGCGACAAATCGCGGCTCGGCGGACAGAGCTCCGGCAGGATCTCATGGTGACATGGAGTGAGCGATTGTCGCAACCCAGCGCTGGGCACGCCACAACTGCGGCGGTAAGGCCCCTCTTTGAGGAGTGGCTAGAGAGGCGTCACGGCGTCCTCACCTTCCGCCTGACGCAGGTCCTCACCGGTCACGGCTGTTTTGGGAGGTTCCTGTTCAGGATTAGGCGGGAGGAAACGCCCGGGTGTCACCATTGTGTGGACCGCCCAGAGGACACGGTGGAGCATACGGTGGAGATCTGCCCTGCTTGGGCGGAGCAACGCCGTGTCCTCGTGGAGGCGATTGGCGGTGGCGACCTCTCGCGTCCGGCCCTGGTCCAGGCCATGGTACGGAGCGAGAGGGCATGGGAAGCTGTCTCCTCCTTTTGCGAAGCAGTAATGCTCGCAAAGGAGGAGGCGGAACGCGTGAGGGAGACGCAAAGGAGACGCCCTCACGCCCCTAGCCACCGCAGGAGACGCCCCGGGCGTAGGGAGTCGCAAGCCGATTCCCGGCCACCGTAGGCACGGGCTTGTGGACGGCAAGTTATGGGTAGCTTACCGTCCGATAAGGACCAAGCCCGAGTTTACGGCGAGTAGTGTTCCACGCGCGCCTCAAAGAGATGTCAGCAAAAGTGACGGGGCCTGATAGGACCGATGCCTGTCTGGGTCGCGGATAAATTTGAAAAAGAGTTACCGCGGCCCTGGCGCAAGCAACTGAAGGAACACGGGTGGGTTTTAGTCAGTAAAAGTCTGACACGCCCTCCCGCTTCACCCAGGGCGGGAGAAGTCATTGGATGATTTCCCACCCAAAAAAAAAAAGGACTCTCAATAATGAACTAATGTATGCCTGGACTCGAAGTTGTATACGATTATGTTTACTTGGGACAAACGGTCCAGTTGGATAGGTCCAACTTCGAGAAAGAGGTCAACCGTCAAATCCAACTCGGCTGGGCGGCGTTCGGAAAGTTGCGTGGTATCTTCTCGTCCAATTTACCGCAGTGTCTCAAGACAAAAGTCTATGACCAGTGTGTGTTGCCAGTGATCACCTATGGGACCGAGACGCCTTAGGCTTATGCGTATTAGGCTGGAAAAGTGCCGAATGCTTGGAAGCAAGCTAACGTACAGCCCGTGCCCAAGAAGGGCAGTCGAGCTGACCCGGCCAATTACAGACCCATATCTGTAACCTCCATACTCTGCAAGAGTATGGAACGTGTACTCAATATTAAGCTCCTGGCATACCTAGAAGCAAACGATATCCTTAGTGACCGCCAATATGGCTTCCGCCGAAATCGGTCTACTGGGGATCTTCTAGCATATGCCATTCACATCTGGAGTGAGGCCATCGAGAGGCACGGGGAAGCGCTTGCCGTCTCCCTCGACATCTCGAAGGCTTTTGATAGGGTCTGGCACGAAAGCCTTATTAGTATGCTTCCTTCATTCGGTTTGTCCGGTGGTCTGTGTGATTGGATTGCAGACTTTCTGAGAGATCGGTCCATTCGAGTGGTTGTCGATGGCTGCTCGTCGGACCAATTGGACATCAATGCTGGGTTCCCTCAGGGGTCGGTACTCTCAGCAACTTTATTCTTGCTGCATATTAACGATCTGCTGAAACCTTTGGGTATGCAGACGACAGCACGGTTGCTGAGAGATACTTGTCCAACGCTCGTGCTACCGGGCCTCAGATTCAGTCTCTCCGGGAGGCCATGGTGGAGCGCTTGAACCTTTCCTTGCAGGCAGTCTCCGAATGGGGCGATGCCAATCTGGTCAGGTTTAATGCTGCTAAAACCCAGGCGTGTCTTTTTCCGCCAAGAGCCAATTCTACCCAGCTCCAACTTTCCGAGATGCGACCGTGCCAATAACTGACCATCTTGAGCTTCTTGGCGTTACGTTGACATCGACTCTCAATTTTGGCCCATACATTGAGGCAAAGGCTCAGCTGGCTGCCAAAAAGCTGGGGATCCTTGCAAAGGTGAGGAGGTACTTCACGCCAGAACAGCTGCTCAGCTTGTATTGTATATCAGCTTGTGTGTGTATTGTCATTTCAGGTGTAACCCCGCCCACGGCGACCTATTACCTTGACTTTCAGATTGCGAAACACGATTAAGCTTCATTACCATATCGATAAACAATCTTGTTATGCTTTTTGGGTGAATATAATAATTTATGGCCATAATAGCCTTAAGTTTCGTGACTGAATAGGTATTGCACTACTTGACCTACCTACATCTTGGATTGTGTGACAACATCGGCTCTCTCTATTTAATTAATTTAAAAAGTAAACTTTGAGTCATTTACAGTGAAAACAACTTTAATCATTAGAAAGACCAGTAATTAGTGTGTGATAGTGTTATCCAGTGACTTAACACAACATTCTGGACAAAAACAATAAAATTTAAAGTGACTACTGTATGGTTCAATTCGAAAAACAAGCAGTTTGACAAACAGTTATTTGTGCGGAACAAGTTGTTACCTCGAATTTAAAAAAGCCTGCCAGTGTGTTTCACGACAATATTGGATTCGTCTGTGAGTAATCTTTGGTACTTTAGTTGTGAAATTAAAATACAATACGGAAAAGAAAAAATACTGTGTGGACTACCCACGGCGGAACAAAGTGACGCGTAAACAGAAGAAGATTTTCGATAAGATCACAGAAGTACGATTGGTCTAGTGGTCCGAGCGGTCGATATTGTTAACGCACACGGCGCGGCGCTGGTTCGCATCTCAGGAATTGTTGGACTTTTTGTATTAACACAATATTTATAAACAGTTTCTAACGTTGGTTTGTAGTAAAAGCAGGATGGCAGATAACTCAAGGCAATTGTTTGACAGTCTTAGCAGTACAAATACGAATATTTATAATGACAATGTAACGTTAAGGAACAAAACCAACTCTGTTACCTTGTCTAACAGTTCATTTGAGGTTGCAGCTGAATTGTCAGACAAAGATGAAGAATATACATCGCTTACTTCAACGGCCTCTCAGGAATTAAACCGTAGCTACCCGGATTTATATTTAAAATCAAATGACCATGTGAAATATTTAAAAACTAGAATAAGTCAGCTCGAAGAGAAGTTAATAATTGCAGAAGCTGAAATAGAGAACTTGTTGTTGGAAAATAGTTCTCAAGCTAAAATAATCACCGACTACAAACTTAGAATCGAAAAATTGACACACATATGTACAAGTACATCCTCCAAAAAACCTGCGAGTAAAATAAAACGCAAATGTCTAACTAGAACCAAGCTTGACTTTAAAAATACACAAACCCCTGTTCAACATACTGTTATAAACAAACCGCTGTCAATAGATAAAATCCATGTACCTACCGTGCCTCAAGATAATATACAAGTGCAAGTGACCCTAGAGAGCAACTCTAATTTAGACTTAGCAGCCTCGACGACACAACGTAAAATTGTAAGAAATGATCATCAGAATAAATTGTGTATAATAAGTGATAATAATGTTAATAATATATTAGGAATTGCCGAAAACACCTTTCCAAAGTACAAAATATGTCACTATTGTATGCCAAAAGCGGGTACCGTAGAACTCCTGGAAGCAGTGGAAAAAAAAGTTCTAAATTACACTCTTAATGACTATTGTATAATTTTCCTCGGTGAAAAGGACTTTTTAGTCTCTAAAAATTATGTTTCATTGGTTGATCATATAAAATGTAAACTCGAAAAGATAATGCATACGAATGTTATTCTATGTTGTCCTAATTTTAAATTAAAATGGAATACGAGTTTGTTCAATTCCAGAATAGAAGCTTTTAATCGACTCTTGTACCTAAGTAACCAAACTTTTAAGTATGCATACACTTTTGATACCAATAAACGACTTGAATATAGGCAGGAAATGTTTTGTAAGTATTCTGGAAAAGTTAACAATACTGCAATGAACAATGTCTTCTGGTATTTAAAAAACTATTTGGAGCTTTTTAAACATTCAAGACATGAATATAACTGTAATTTTGATATTACGCAAGTATATTATGACGACAGTGGCAAGTGCCAGCCTAAACCTGGTACTATACCTTATTACTTTAATAAAATGGCAAATCCAAACCCACGTTCATCTAAAGTTTTATCAAAATCTAGCTTAGTTTTTAATGACAATGATCTTTTTCGTGCTTAATCCAGTGACAAATACAGTCTGTAAAGATAATTTATCTAATGATACCAGCCGTTTAAAGATTTTTCATCAAAATGTTTGTGGAATCAGTAATAAAAAAACTGAGCTCGAATTATATATTACAACCACAGGTATACCTATGGATTACCTATGTTTGTCAGAACATTTTTTAAATCCACAATCTGCTCAAGTGTTCAATATTGATAATTATAATTTAGTTTCATACAACACAAGGACTAACAAAAAAAGGGGTGGTAGTCTTATTTTAGCACATATAAATAAGGTATGTGAAAATATTGATTTTGTTAAAAAATTGTATAGATCAGACAGTTTTGAAATATGTGGGGTTAAAGATCTTGAAACTGGGTTATCTCTATGTTGTTGCTACAGAAGTCCTTATGACAAAAATTTTGAAAGTTTTATATCTAGTTTAGAAAAATTGTTGGAACATTTTATTAACAAGAAGTGCATTATATGTGGTGATTTTAATATTGACGTACTTGTTGAGAGTAAAAAATCTGCTGAATTTCTAAGTATATTGACTTGTTATAATTTTCGGTACCTTATAAATACTCCTACTTTCATTCGGAATAACGCAAATTCGTGTCTTGACAACGTAATTACAAATATTGCTGATGAGGATATAGATCAATGTTTTGTTGATCACAATGGATTAGCTGATGGCCACGGTGGACTATTCTGCAATGTATCTCTTGACAAAATCAACAAGAAACTCGTAAACTGTGAGCAAACTATAGTGATTAAAAAAAGAATTTTTAATGAAAAAAATAGTATTGCCTTCAAGAACCGTATTAATGATATAAATTGGAGTAATATGGGGATAAATAGTTTTATAAACTGCCTTGGAAAAGTATTCCAAGATTGTTACCGAAAGAAATCAATTAGAATAAAGCCATTTAAAAATACAACAGTAAGGTGGATTACTAAAGGGATTAAAGTTGCAAGTAAGATGAAGAGAGTACTATGCTCTGGTACGCTAAATAATGCCAGTATAAAAAAATACAAAAACAGCTATGTTCGAATTTATAGAAGGGTTATTCAGCAAGCTAAAAAAGATGCCACATTAAATCACCTAAATAGTGCCAAAAATATAACAAAAGAGGCGTGGAAACTTGTAAACCAAATTACTAATAAGACAAAAAATAGGCAAAAAAGAAATTTAATCCTAAAAGTAAATAATAAAGTGTTAACTGATCCCCAGCAGGTTGCAAATCAGTTCATCGACACTTTTGTTTTCAAGTCGTCACTACATAGCAATGAAAAGGAAAGGGCAATGCATTTTCTGTTGCAAACTACTAAAAGAGTAGAAAATAATTTAACTTTCGATCCGACCACACCATCGGAAATCGTAAAGATGGTAAGGAAGATGGCCAATAAAAAATCTTGCGGTTTTGATGACTTACCAATTTCTATTTTGAAGGAAAATATAAACACATTGGCTTTGCCTCTATCCGATTTTTTTAATAAATGCTTCGAGGAGTCTCTCTTTCCAGACCAGTTAAAATTAGCGAAGGTAGTTCCAATATTCAAAAAAGGCGCTAAGACAGATCCTAAAAATTACCGACCCATATCTCTTTTGCCAACTTTATCAAAATTATTTGAAAAACTGATTAAAACTAGACTGCTGTTACATTTGAATTTGAATAAAATCATTAATTTAAGACAATTCGGATATCAGAAAGGCGTCGGTTGCTTAGATGCAATAAATACTCTTATAGATGACGTAATCAATAAATTAAATAACAAAATTAAAGTGGCTGGGCTTTTCATTGACCTTAGTTCTGCTTTTGACACGATTGACTACGAATTGTTGCTAACCAAACTTGAATATTACGGTATCAGAGGCAAGTCCTTACAGCTTTTTAGATCATATCTACAGAACAGGCGAATGTATGTAGAAATAAAAAGCATCGATGATTCAAATCATGAAGTTTTACATACGTCTAAAATTACAACTATAAAGCGTGGTGTACCACAAGGCTCAATTTTAGGACCAATATTATTTATAATTTTTACTAATGACTTGCTAAATTTTATGGACTACATTAAGCCTGATGTTAGACTAGTTGTCTTTGCAGATGACACTAATATAATAGTTGGGGCAAATGACTCAAACGAACTGACCAAAACTGTAAATGAAAGCCTAAAAATTATCTGTGATTGGTTTACAGCCAACAACCTTATACTAAATACAAATAAGACAAACATTATTTTATTTAAGACTACAACTCGTAATAATGACATTATAGATGTCCAAATCAAAGATGACCAGATTTTATTAGTTGACAAAGTCAAATTTTTAGGGATGAACACAGACGTGCATTTAAACTGGAAACATGAGCTATCTGCTATTGACTCCTCAATCTCATCAGCATGCTATGCACTTAGGAGCCTTAGAGATCTTTTGGATATGAAGCAACTAAAGGCTGTATATCACGCCCTAGTTGAATCAAGGTTACGATACAGCATCATGTTTTGGGGTAACAGTTATAGTTACAACTGTCAGAAGGCATTTATTTTGCAGAAACGTGCCATTAGGACTATAGTCAGGATCTCACAAAGAGACTCATGCAGAGACCACTTCAAAGAACTAAACATATTGACTGTACCAAGCTTATACATATTAGTAGTCCTTAATCATTTTGCTAAGTATATTCATCAGTATGAATCACAAGAGGAACGTAGAATTAGAGAAAGCACAAGACGGAAGGAATTCAAGCACAAAATGTCACCAAATTTTAATATAGCAAAACATTGCTACAGGTACCAAGCGGTAGAATTATTTAATAGGTTACCGACTGAGTTAAAGTCATTAATTTATAGTTCTCACTCATTTAAAACTAAGTTAAAAGCCTTCTTGTTGGCAAAATGTTTATACTCTGTGTCAGAATTTATAGCAGGTAATGGAAGATATTAATTTTAATTTTTTATGACATGCATTGTATTAACTTGACATTATAATTATTACCTGACATAATTATATTGGATTAATTTAAATTGATTTTTATTACTTGTTTTAGTTTTAACTTGACATTTTCATTTATTACTTGTGACATGGTATTAGATTAATTTAAATTGTATTATTATTATTTCTTTTTTGACATGCATTCAATTAACTTGACATTATAATTATTACTAGTGACATTATACTGGATGAAGTTGAAATCCCAAGGGTTTTCTAAAAAAAAATGTATTAACTTGACATTGGAATTTTTGCTTGTGACATTTTTGGAATAATTTGTTTTATTTTTATGTTACCTGTAATTTTATATATTAACTGATATTATAATTATTATTTGTGATATAAAATACTGGATACATTTTGAATTGAATTTTATTGAGACTATTGTTTTAACTTTGCAAAGTAATTCATGTTTGATAGGTATTTTTTTTAAATTAATGTTGTTCAATATGTGTTTTTGGAATTTTAATTATGTAATGTTCGACACAATGTAAATTGTTTGAGAATAAATAAATGAATGAATAAAAAATGAATGAATGAATGTACCAAGCGCAAGTTCGATCATGGATGGAGTACTGTTCTCATCTCTGGGACGGATCTGCCAAATACCAGCTTGATGCACTAGAGTCGATCGAAAAGCGGGCCAAGAGGCTCATCGGCGATGAAGCACTGGTTAAGTCAAAGCTCCAGAGCCTTGAACACCGTCGCCGAGTTGCCAGCTTGTCGGTTTTTTATCGGCTACATTTCGGGGAGTGTGCGATGGAATTGCATGATCTAAATCCACCCAGCCCGTTTCATCATCGGACTACCAGACGTACGGCGAAGCGCCATCGGTACATGGTAGACAACCCACCCATACGCACTAAACGTTTTGAGAATACTTTTATTATGCGTAAAATACCTATTTTGGCGCGGTCAATGTTCTATCTATCTGGTTTTGGTCAGCCAGCACGCGAACATGTATCCTCCGAACGCACAACATGATTTTCTTATTGTTTACGTCTTTTTAGTTCGCTTTTTAAGCAGTCGGGATTTTTGTGTTTTTAGGTACCCAAAGGGTAAAAACAGGACCCTATTACTAAGACTCGGCGGTCCGTCTGTCTGTCTTGTCTGTCTGTCTGTCTGTCACCAGGCTGTATCTCATGAACCGTGATAGCTAGACATTTGAAATTTTCACAGATGATGTATTTCTGTTGCCGCTATAACAACAAATACTAAAAACATAATAAAGTTAATATTTAAGTGGGGCTCCCATACAAGAAACGTGTTTTTTTTTGCCGTTATTGCGATAATGGTACGGAACCCTTCGTGCGCGAGTCCGACTCGCAATTGGCCGGTTTTTTGTTTTTGTCTTGCTATATTAGATAGCTAGAAAACAGCGAATCTATAACGCGCAAGCATCCGTCATTTACCTTTTGGAAATTTGTTAAGGGTCAGCAGGCTTCCAGGCAAACATGCACTGAGTTTGAATTTGGGGGACGGATTGTGACGGGGGTAGACGCAGCAAATGCATTTGCGCAATATTTTAGCTCTGTGTTTCTGCCACATGATCCCGTTCTATCTGCAGCGAATGCTGGGCAGGAGGCAGCAGAGCCGCTGTGCTCCGCCCGGATCGCCATCGATGGGATTGACTCAGCTGACCTATCACTAGCCATTCGCCGTCTAAAATCCCATTCATCCGCAGGACCTGATGGCATTCCGCCTTTTATTATTAAGGACTGTTCTGAAATATTTAGAGAGCCGCTGCTATATGTTTTTAATTTAGCCCTACAAACTGCTACCTATCCTGCCAAATGGAATATTTCAAGGGTTACACCTGTGCCCAAGGGTGGCGTCGGGTCAAAAGTAGATAATTACCGGCCTATTGCGGTCCTATCGGCCTTCGGCAAGGTCTTTGAATCAATATTGAACCAGCATATCACCAGGCAAGTCAAAACTCAACTGGCTGAGTGTCAGCATGGTTTTAGAACCGGCAAATCCACCATAACAAACCATATTAACTTTGTGGATTATTCTGTCACTGAAATGGAAAAAAATAAGCAGGTTGACGTGGCCTACTTTGATTTCAAAAAGGCGTTCGACCAGGTCCAAAATGATGTCTTGCTGAGGAAACTATCTGCGATAGGATTTACCCCTAAGCTGCTTCAACTTTTCTCGAGCTATTTTACTGACCGTCTTCAATATGTCCAACTCTTCGGGCATAAATCAAGCACATATGCAACTACTTCTGGTGTGAGTCAAGGTAGTACCATCGGACCACCACAATTTATTATCATGGCCAATGACCTGCCGAAGGTCATTAGGACGGCACAGTGCCTTATGTTTGCTGATGATTTGAAACTATTTTTGGGTATCAATAGCGTACAAGACTGTGAGGCGATGCAGAGGGATATCGATATGGTGGTAAAGTGGAGCGAAGACAATCACTTAGAATTTAACATCTCTAAGTGCAAGACCATTACCTTTTCTCGATCGCGTGCGCCCATTCAGAATGACTACCACATATCGGGTGTCCCTCTGGAACGCGTCACAGAAATCAAAGATAGGTCTTTGATTTCTGACTGACTTTAGATGCTACTTTGACTTTTAATCGGCATATCAGCAATATCTGTGCCAAGGCATTCCAATCGCT
This sequence comes from Orthosia gothica, assembly GCA_949775005.1. NCBI lineage: Eukaryota > Metazoa > Arthropoda > Insecta > Lepidoptera > Noctuidae > Orthosia > Orthosia gothica. The sequence goes on along the minus strand of OX459050.1, from coordinate 13,597,681 downwards.
AGGTTTTGTCATGAGGCAGGCCAGTGGGTTTGAGGACAGGAGTGCCATTATGGTACTGTACTATTCCTTCGTGCGTAGTAAGCTTGAATATAATTCGTTGGTATGGGATCCGCACGAGCAAAAATATAAGCTCATGATAGAACGGGTTCAACGCAAGTTTGCCCGTTACCTATATAAAAAATGTATGGGTACTATCCCTATTTGTATCCGTCTCTGTTTGTCGCGGGAATGGTGGGCATCAGCACGCTGGAACTGCGACGTAAGTGTGCGCTGTTGATGCACTACTACCTACTGCTGAACTTTAAGATCGACGACTCGGCCACGCTAGCTCGCTGTTCACTATTCACTACGGACCAAATGCGGGTGTCGCGTGCTTGTGCCCCGCGCTGCCTGTTCGCGGCTCCACCCTCGCGTACCCTGACTGCTCGTCATGCTCCTACAGCCCATGCGCTCAATTTGCTGAACGATCTAATTGCTCAGGAACCTGGCGTCGACATATTTATGCTTAGTGATAAAAATATGTTAAATGTTTGTATTAAGTTTTTTAGTCTATAAGTATTATTTTATGTGTAGTGTTGACTTGCTGTATGCTTTGGTACAAAGTGTAAGTACAGCAAGTAATTATTATTAAAATAAATAAATAAATACATTTATGCCGCCGACAGAGGTCGCTCTCAATGGACGTTCTACTGACAACAGAGCGGGCGCGCGAACTATTTGGATGTGCAAGTGGAGACATCTCCTTTAGCCAAAACGTTCCATAATATTGTGTTCTTACAAAAGTTATATAAGAAAAAAATGGTTATTGCAAAGTGAAAGTATGCTAAAATCATAGATTTGCGTAGCGAAAACATACTAAATCTATGGCTAAAACTCGCCCAGACACCCACAGAGCTCTTTGTGAAGGAAGTTTTTGTTTTTATAGAATTGATATTGCAGAGGCACATGGGCGGTGGTAACCAATCAAAGTCAGATTGGATAGTCGACTTTTTTGTCATAAAATAATATTAAAAAAATTACTGACAAAGTCACCACTGGATGTACTAGTAAATTGAGAGTTCGATTCCACCAGCAACAGAGGCCCTAAAAAACTTAGCTTAGCTCAGCAGTAGCGATCGGAATAATGTCATAAATATATAGAAATGTCAAGCTCTACCGAAATCCCTTATACTTTTGGAAATTCGACCATCGCATCTGGGCACCTCCTCAATAATTATCAGCTCTTAAGATAACAAGAAGAAGTTTTTGTAAGTTTGTTCCTGGGTCGGAATTAAATAATTTTGTGGCATCAGTATCGACTGTAATTTTTTTGAAATCAGTGTGATAAATGTTGATGCCGTGACGGGTGTGTTGCATCAGGGAATGGTTCCGTTCTCTGACGTTGCAATGTCCAGCAATGACCGGCCATGGTTTAGCACCGAATGTTATCGTGACGACGCACTTAAACATGAGGCGTACCTTGCATGGGACGACGCTCGATCGCGCAAAGCGACTGTGATGTGGGTCAGAAGAAGAAGGCCTTCAACAGGGCTGCCAAGTCCTGCAACATGGTGTTGTGCAGGGCTTGGTTCGAACACATTGGCCGAATAGGGACCAAACTTGCTTCTTACCCAGTAGGTAGTTTAGCGTTTTGGTCCCTGGCTTAGTCGGTCAAGACGAACACCACTGCTGAAACACAACGGGTCACTGGCTCACTCCGCTGAGGAGAAGGCAAATATATTTGCTTCACTTTTTGCGAAATCTTCGCGTCTGAATCCTGGTGACGCACGTCCCCCTCCTTCTACTTATGGATGCGAGTCGAGAATGTCGGACATTCGCATCCATCAAAAGGACGTCCGTAGGGTGCTGCACAACCTCAACATGAACAAGGCCCTGACGGAATACCAGCAATTGTTCTTAGAACCTGTGCGCCTGAACTGTCTCCGATCTTGACACGCCTAGTCCGCCTTTCGTATGAGACTGGAAAAGAGCCGAATGCTTGAAAGCAAGCTAATATACAGTCCGTGCCCAAGAAGAGCAGTCGAGCTGACCCAGCCAACTACAGACCCATCTCTGTAACGTCCATACTCTGTAAGAGTATGTACTTAACACAAAGCTCCTGGCATACCTAGAAACTAACGATGTCCTTAGTGACCGTCAATACGGCTTTCGCTGAAATTGGTCTACTGGGGATCTTCTAGCGTATGCCATTCACATGTGGAGTGAGGCCATCAAGAGACACGGGGAAGTGCTTGCCGTCTCCTTGACATCTGGAAGGCTTTTGATAGTGTCTGGCACGAAGGCCTTATTGGTATTAACCCATATCTCGATGGTCTCTATTAACAATGTCGGAAATACATTTTTACCAATATTCACTTTTTTACATAAATTGAATCGCAATAAAAAGATTTATCGTACATAATAATTTATTTTATTGTAAATCATACAATTTTGTCAGTTTCTTGGTTAATATTGTCGGTTGTAATAACATTGTCCGCGCAACAGGGTAGGTAGTGACGGAACTGACGATGTTCATGAGGCGTTGGAACCGCGGGTGCGCGCGGCCGAAATTGCATTATGTGATTTAGTATCGTGTTTGTTTGTATAAAAAAGTGAATATCCCATCATGACGAAACGTTCTAAACGGATTTTAGATCTAGTAAATTCTAATAGACATGAAACTATTTATCAGCTGAAAGAGGCAACAAGTGACTGCGATTTTTATTGTACTAAAATATTGTAGACTAAAAAAATAAACGATCTTCTTCGTATTTTTAATCAACCACTGAAAGTAACATATGAAAAAAAACACAAGCAAATATCATAAACTCAATAAAAAGGCGCGTCAGGCCACTACACATTGTGTACCGCATAATAAAATATTATTTACAGGAATAATATTCCTTCTGTATCCAGTAGAAACCCAGAATTGTTTACCTGGAACTAATATTCCTACTCTATTATACCAAAGCGGAAGGGCTAAAGCCTTTTGAATGGGGAGGAATATAAAAATACGACATATATTTCTAAGGAAGGAACGCCTCCCAATCTTATTTCTGTGGTTTATAATTTAGCGACACGGGAACGCGTGGGTTTTTAGGTTATCTTGTCTTATTTTATCAGGATTAATTTAGTTTATTTATTGTAGCTTCTTCTTTTTTAATCAAGGATAGTAAAGGTTTCAACTCAATGAAAATTTTATTCGAAAAAAATTATGTTGTCTCCAATATAGTAAGTTTTAGCGAGGACATCCACAACATAAACAACAAATGCAAACCTTGCTATGTAATTTATGTAATACGGTTATTCACATATTTAACTAAAGACAAACTTATTAGTATATTATTATTATTAACTCAGTTATCTTTAGTAATATTCATAGATAACCTTAATTATATTATGTTGATCACAATTAAATATATTGTCATGTTAATTTCTATTTGGACACGTAAAAAGGTAAAGGTTGTCGCAATGTTCTGCTAATTTTTAACCTTTAGCCTTATAGTTTTAAGGGTTCCGTACCACAAAAGGTAAAAAAAGAATCCTTATAAGATCACTCTCTTGTCCGTCTGTTGGTCTGTCTGTCCGTGTGTCACCACCGATTATCTCAGGAACGGGCGGACCTAGCAAGTTGAAATTTATACCAGATACTGAGGTCTATAGTCCCTATTAGGTGTATAAAAATCAACTTACAAGTAAACTACATAAAATGAAAACAATGTCACAACAAGCTTTTTGCTCGTATCGTTAGCCGATGAACGCGATCGAAATCCCTCTCTAACATACAATTAAACATGAAACAACAGATTTGAAGAACAAGATTAAAAATAAAAATGAACCCACAAGACGAACACAATTAACCGATGAATTCAGAAAAATACCACGAAAAAGAACCATTGTGTTCCACTAATAATAGAAAAAAAAACAGTCAAGTGCGAGTCGATCTCTTGCGCCGAGGGTTCCGTACCTACCCATTATACCGCCATAATAAAATTGGTTTTATTTTTTTGGTGGCTAAGTTTTAAGTGTGTGTGAGTGTGACCACGTTTCGGCAGTCCAACTACACATTTGCATATGGCTTAAATGCAAATGTGTGGTTCCCCCGCATATTTACGTAACTTTAATTTCGCTAAACTCAAAAAACCATATTCCTTCCTATTAAATTTGATCTTTTCAGACGGAATGAGTTCATCCGATTTAATCGACCTGGGATTGGAGCAGCAAAATAAATTAGAAAAAAAAAACGTTTTTTTTTCTATACCGTCGAATAAATGTTTTAACAGAAAATAATATTAGCTTTCATACAAAATTGAGGATCCAATTTCTAATGTATCTGTTTTAATGAATGGCAGAGATCGTTTCGAAAGAACAACTTTTGAGCTTCAAACTTCATCAAGGTTTTAATAAGAAAGTTAAAGATTACACAGAGTTGGGTTTAGTAGGTTAGTAGGTAGTAGGTTTTGGTTGGATATTATTTGTGTCAGACATTGATGAAGTTATAACTCACGATATTAGAAAGATGAAAATGTAAATGCAATGGTGGTATGAGTATAACAATGGTTGAAGTTTACAGTTTTACTATTTATAGCTCAAGGTATTTATTATCTTAAGTTAAAATCCAACTGATGAAAAATATAAAGGAACAGGAAAATACCCGGCATCAGTTTATTAGGGTTCCGTACCCAAAGGGTAAAAACGGGACCCTATTATTAAGACTCCGCGGTCCGTCTGTCTGTCTGTCTGTCTTCCACCAGGCTGTATCTCATGAACCGTGATAGGCAGACAGTTGAAATTTTCACAGATGATGTATTTCTGTTGCCGCTATAACAACAAAGACTAAAAACAGAATAAAATAAATATTAAGGTGGGGCTCCCATACAACAAAAGTGCTTTCTTCCCCTTTTTTTTGCTATAATGGTACGGAATCCGACTCGCACTAGGCCAGTTTATTATTATGTAGAACAATTGTATCCTTCCTTTGAATCCAAACAAAGCGAAAATTCATCAAATATTTCGAACAATTAAGAACTTTATTCGTTGCTTCCATCGCAATCAATGCCAAATTAATTTTGGCTACTGGTTCGTTCCAAATCCCTTCCAATGAATTTAAGCCAGAATCAGTTCGTACTTTATGAATGAAACATTTTAGCTTTTCTCGAAACTTCAGTATCTGTGGCGGATAGATAAATCAACCGTACCCAAGTTTGTTTCTTGCCTTCAATAAGAGAATCTTTAGAGCATGATTTTGTTAAACTTTCAGACTTAAATTAAAGGTTTTTGTTCAAGCTTGTTTTTTTTTCGAGTTTCTTGAATATTTAGAGCTTACCCTGTGAGCTGGCAACGTTTTCATAGAATCTGGTTTATGTTTTGGTCTGGTGCCTTGAGTTAATACGCAGTTCAAATCAAATTAAAGCTCAGTTATTGCCAATCAAATTCTTAAACACAAAATAAAATTTGCACTGATGGTTTTATGTTTTGTTTACTAATTACCGTCATGGACAAGATATATAATAAATTAATAGTTTAGGCAATAATGAACTGCCGACATTTTCACATGGACTATTTTCAAGGTAAATTGTCGGTTGTGACATAAACGACAGTTTTGTTCGGCTATTTACCAGTAATTTATGTAGGTAGTGGTATATTCAACACTTTTAAATGGAGATAGACTATTGAAAATAGATGTATCTAACAGAACCTACATTATTAAAGGGAATATATCTATATTGTGCAAAATACGAATGTTTTCATAAAAAAGTAGGAATCTTTAAATTATTGAAATGGCTGTTTAATCTACAAACTCACTTTATCTGTTAGTAATTTATAGGGTGCTTAACAGATTCTGTAGGTATGGGATATTTTCTTTCAGCTGATAAATAGTTTCTTGTCTATTAGAATTTACTAGATCTAAAATCCGTTTAGAACGTTTCGACATGATGGGATATTCACTTGTTTACACAAACAAACACGATACTAAATCACATAATGCAAATTCGGCCGCGCGCACCCGCGGTCCCTACGCCCCACGAAAATCGTCAGTTCCGTCACTACCTACCCTGTTGCGCGGACAAGGTTATTACAACGGACAATATTAACCAAGAAACTGACAAAATTTTATGATTTACAATAAAATAAATTATTACGTACGATAAATCTTTTTATTGCGATTCAATTTATGTAAAAAAGTGAAAGTTGATAAAAATGTATATCCGACATTGTTAATAGAGACCATCGAGATATGGGTTGATAACTTAAACTTAAATTTCAGTTCAAATAAAGGTACAGTTATAAAATTTAAATAGAATAGTAAACTTATAATATAATTTAAATTAAATTATCATCATCATTTCAGCCGAAAGCCGTCCACTGCTGGGTATAGGTCTCACCCAAGTTTACCCACACTGATCGGTCCTCTGCGTTTCGCATACACCGGACTCCTGCTGCCTTGACCAGGTCGTCCTTCCACCGAGAAGGAGACCTTCCAACGCTGCGTCTTTCGTTACGCGGTCGCCACTCCAGAACATTAGAACGGCCATCCGCTCTGCCAGCAATGTGCCCTGCTTACTGACACTTAAGTTTGGCAATTATTTGGACTGCGGATATCTTTATTTCTGATTCGATCACGCAAGGAAATGTCCAGCATAGCAAGTCACCCAAAGAGCAATGGAGAGATCCATTGCTCTTTGGGTGACTTGCCTTCTGATAAGGCCCAATTAGAGCGACCACGTCTCTGTCCCGTAAGTAAACACAACACCCACTAGCTCTGGTTGATTTGCAGCGAAAGTTAAAAAAAATCTCCTTTCAATTTCTAGCGGTGTTTTGTTGAGAATAAGGTAGCGAATGGCAAAAATCGCAAATATCCCGTATTTGCAAACACTTGGCGTGACAGTAAGGCGCGAGACTCGCGCGGTGCGGCCTGGGCACACGAACACAACACGTATATTCTATATTTTTGGATCGCTAATTTTAAGATATTATAAATAAAAGCGAGGCTTAAGTCACTGACCACAGCTATGATAGTGCCCTAGAAGTAGGGGCTAACTGGGAGACTCACCCGTCAATGCGATCATTGGTCAGATGCGACCGCCCAATCACTAATATACCGCCATTTTGCAATCATGGCTGTTTTCTTTGGCAATGAGAATATTAAACGTGTTTTTGTAGTTGCGAAGTGATTTTTTTTAAATTAAGTATTCTTGTGATTGCTGTCATGTTTATTGAGTTAAGTATTGTGTGTTACTATTTTTATAATAGGGGTTAAAGTATGTAATTGCCGTTTTATTGTAAAATATACTTCGAGTTGACATAGAACCCTCATGGTTTGAGATTTTTGAGTGAAACTTTTTTCACATGGTACCCATGAAGTTCTTCTTTTAAAAAATGTGCAACATTCGATTATCGACTTTCAGTTGTTTTTTTTACTCAGCATAGACAAAAAAAGATGGACACTTCGAAAATTCGAGTGATTTTTGAATACGAGTTTCGATGCAGAACTAACGTGGCAGAAACAGCTCGCAATATCAATGTTGCGTTTGGAGAGAGGACTGCTAATGAACGCACCGTGCGATTTTGGTTTAAATACTTTCGTGATGGCAACTTTGATTTGAAGAACGAACCACGTGGAAGACCGCCCACACAGATGAATAACAATGAATTGAAAGAGATGGTGGAAGCCGATCCGAGCCAAACTACCTAGGAATTAGCGGCATGGTTGGTTAGTTAGTTAATTTAAAAACAAATTTACCTACCAATGAAAGAAAACATTTCCAATGCCTCGGTCAACTATTTCTATACCTTCTTTACAGCTGAGATGTGTGGCATATGGCATAAAAAGGGCTTTTTTGTAGATTTCGGTAGACTTTCAGTGTCGATAATACTAAATGAAAAGCTCAGATTACGATCATTTATCGTAACTTTACACCGTTTTTTGGCACACGAAGTACATACAATCGCGTCATCCAGTTAGATGTATGTCTATGGTTTTTAGACACGCGAAGTAAAACAATCGCGTCATCTAGTTAGATTTATATCTGTGGTGTGCAGTGTAGATGGTGCGCGCCAACATGAGCCCGCGGAGGTTGGCAGAAGTGTTGGGTTGCATTCCCAACAAGGTATAGGTTGCGTAGGGCCATGCTATAAAAAATATGAGTAAATATTAACAACAAGCATTGATCGCTACGCTTAGTTGATCTAACTGCGTGCTGGCGTATTCAAATAGAGTTAATTTCTTAACTCCTTAGTACTTTCTTATCATCATTTTTATTATATTCCCGGAACGATTCGGGTGACATTTCGCCAGTTATGTTTAAGTACTAAATAATAGGGGTGAGCGTATTGCTATCAACCGAGCACAGGTCCAGTCCAGACTCCAGGATGATTTTGTTTCGGTATAGAAGATTTTCTATTCAACAACACGCAGGATCATATCAGCCGTTGACATCTTTCAGCAAATAATATCAGCAAAATACAAAAAAAAAACATCGAAATGTGCTTAATTAAACACCTCTTTCAAGGTAGACAAACAATTAAAAATGCCTTTAACTACATCTTAATCCTCAAGTCTAAAATTCGGCCGTTCTACAAACAGATTGGTCGTATAATTCCTTTTATAGGGCACGTAAAATTTTAATGGCCCCATATTTTATTATCAGGGTGCTTAGAGCTTTGATTAAAAACCTTTTGGGAATACCCAATCGTTAGTACGTGGTTATCCTTATCATTAAAGTGTAGTTAAGATCCGAATACAGATCTTATCTTATGGATGGGCCGAGAAACAACTCGGACACTTTGACCCATTGGGATCTATTGTGGTCCCCTAGATAACTTACTCCTCCCCAATCTCGTTGAAATCTCTTTTCATGAGTTTTACAACGAGATATCCAATCCCTAGGAGACTCTTTCGCTTACCAGCCAGTGCATCGCATGTGCACAGAAGGTGTTTCATGCGTTCCGTATCTTCCCCACACAACCAGCACATGGGTGTCGCGGTCAGACCCATCTTCATGAGCATGTCATTAGTTCCAAAGTGCCCAGTAAAGGCCCCAAGCAGGTAGCGGATTTACCCCCTGCTCATATTTTAAATGCATTTCCCGGGCTTTGAACGTAGAGTCTTGGAGTGTTGTAGACCAGTAGTAGACAGCCAATGTGTTCGTTGTCTATGATCTGCAAACTCCTTAAATGTGGCTTTTACGAGACACGTCAAAATGTCTACTCATGGTTCTGGACCCATCAAATCATTTGCTGAGCCGTCTCTTGCCAGTTCACCGGCCATTTCGTTACCATGGATTCCTTTGTGCCCAGGGACCCACAGTCAGCCAGTCTCACCCTGTTTTGCTTCCCAAGCCTGTATAGGGCCTGGACAGCATCCAGAATAAGTCTGGAGTCCACTTTGTAGGATGCCATGGCTTTGATTGCAGCCTGACTGTCACTAAGAATATATATGTGTCGGGTTTAGTCAATAGTACGGACGTCAAAACAAATCGCAAGCACGCCATCTGGCGGCAAAGCAAGAACAACTACGCTTTGGCGCGCTTTCTCTAACCACTTGCGTGGTGGGGAACATAGAATATGGCAGTTGAGTACTGAACGCCGTAGAGCGAACACGTCGTAGAATCAGTGTCGATCCGTAATATTAGTAAGCAAGAATGTAACTGAGTTGTGACTATTTAAATAAACCCAGTGTATCGAATAACTTCTGTGATTTCATTTGCACGATTGTACCTGTGACGTTTGAATAAAGGGCAAGCGGTGCATGCACGTGCGCGGGACGGGGGGAGAGCTCGCTCAACTGCCGGCCGGTGCGAACGTGTGTGCGCTTCTTGGTGAAATCGGTGTGTGGCTTTTATTTATCAATACAGCAGCAAACGAGGACACCACACGTGGCGACGAGCCCTCAAGTAAGTGGTAAAATTTACTGCTATAGAAAAAAAAAAAGGAGGGAGATAACGAACTCACGTACACACGAAAAATAACACTAATAACAACCTCACGGTTATATCACGGTTATATGGTGGAGCTATCGATTGATTGGTATATGTATCTATTTATCCAGTAACTAAAGCAATGACTAGTTAACACAAATAAAAACACAGTGTTATTTATGTCTGATCGATTAATGACAAGTTATTATTATCATTGGCATGTAGGTAAACCTCTGGCAAAATTAAAAGAATACCCTCTGTTATTTTAAATTGCACATTGTTTCATTCGACCGTTGAAAGTAGGGTTCCATAGAATATAAAGGATTTGTCGAGTGTTCTGTACCCATAAAAGTTAGAAACCCCTGGTATAATGAACATTTTCATATCTAGTTACGTCAGTTTGGACGTAATTAATAGAAATCGCGGCTAACCGCGTAAGTCCGCGTAAATATAATCGATTCAGCGGTAAATATGTAACTACTACGAATGTGTAGTGTAAATTATAATACCACACTATTGATCGTGTTCTTCTTATGTTTAGTCATTGTATAAATATCTCTTAACCTACAGTGCAATGGGTACATGTACTACCAACTGATATACTACTGTTTTATTAGCATAATAAGTGTACCAAAGTATATGATGCCAAGGTGCAATATCGTGCCAAGGAGCACAAAGTAGTTATTTTTCCAAGGTGCCAAGGAGCACAAAGCAGTTATTTTTCCAAGGTGAATCAACGTGCCAAGGAGCACAAAGTAGTTATTTTTCCAAGGTGCCAAGGAGCACAAAGCCGTTATTTTTCCAAGGTGAATCAACGTGCCAAGGAGCACAAAGTAGTTATTTTTCCAAGGTGCCAAGGAGCACAAAGCCGTTATTTTTCCAAGGTGAATCAACGTGCCAAGGAGCACAAAGTAGTTATTTTTCCAATGTGAATAAAGTTGCCAAGGAGCATTAAGGTGTAATTTTGCCAAGGGCATATGCATAAAAAATACAAATTACATTATATGAATCAAATTACTTAATATTGCCTTTGTTCCTTTATTTTAACTTAATTTTTGGAGTTTTAGTTGACATAAAATATCAATTAACCTAATGTAATACAATGTTACCGGCATAGCCCATATCTACTTCAGCCATTAATCAATCTACTTGTTGGTTATTAATTCTCAACAATGCAAAACTAATTACCAATAATAATACATTTAAATTAATTATTATTATTTAAACTTGAGTTTTACTAAAATTCAAAGTCAGGGACCTAATTACAATTGTGTAAATTACACATACCTACATTGTAGTTTATTCGTTATGCAGTCATTATAATAAAATATCAATCTAGGACTTATTAATGGTGTAAGTCAAATCATTTATTATTTATTAAAATGATATTGTAGTGTTGTGAGAACATAGAACGCACATTACAATAGTAAGTTGGTCAAATAAACATGATTGGGTACAGATTGCTGATAACATGATATTACGAGGAAATATAAGACCAGTAATTTGTATTTTACTAATAGTACCTATAAATAAAAATATAAAACACCTTATCCAAGGCACCAAGGTTGCAATACAAAGGCATACTGACATTGTTTCAGGTCGCCCAAAATGTCCAATCTACCACCGGTAGAACCCTTGCAATGCGATGGTGATCCCATGTCACTGGGATTACGCTGGGAGAAATGGATGAGAGCCCTAGAAATATATCTCCTTGCGACAGGCATAGATAAACCCGTCAAGAAAAGAGCCACTCTCCTCCATATGGGAGGGACAGCCTTACAAGAAATTTATCATAATATACCAGGAGCACACATTTCAGATGATGATATCACAGATACAACTGATGTATATAAAACAGCAATAGATAAACTCAAAGAGTATTTCCAACCAAAACAAAGTAAAGTGTATGAACGCCACATATTCAGGCTTCTCAAACAGGAGTCGGATGAAAAATTTGACAAATTTCTTGTAAGACTGCGCCAACAAAGTAAGAAGTGTCGTTTCACAAATGAAGAGGATGATCTCATCGATCAGATCATAGAAAAATGTAACTCAGTAGAACTCAAGAAGAAAATGTTGACCTTAGGCGATGCTATTACTTTAGACAAGGTCATAACAGAAGCCAACGCCATTGAATCCGTACAAAGACAATTATCTGATTTTAGCAATAAAGACCAACAAACCACTTCAACAGTGAATATAATAGAACCGAAACGTGGTGACGTTCAAAAGAAGGTTTGCTCTCGTTGCGGTAGTGGTAAACACAATGAAGATAGTTTAGCTTGTTATGCCAGAGACAAAAAATGTTCAAAATGTGGTTATATCGGCCATTACATGGCACAATGTCGTACACGAGCCAATAAACGGAAATCTACTCACCAAGATGGATCTAAACTACCCATACCCAACAAAAGAAGCAGACAATCTTTTAACCCCAAAAATTTGCCGAAAACTGACGGCAACGAGAAAAAACCTAGCCCTTCACCGTCTTCTAACATAAACTACATATTCTATCTTGGCGAAGACGAGAAAATAAAATGTAACCTAGGCGGAGTCAATGATGTTGAATTATTAATCGATTCTGGCAGTAATTCTAACATAATAACCGACAAGACTTGGAATTATTTGAAAAGTTGCAATATACTAGTCTCCAACCAAGTCCCTAATCCTGATAAAATATTTATTGCTTATGGTAGTGACGTACCATTAACCGTTCTGGGCTCATTTGAGGCTATGGTTAAAATTGGTTCAGAAGGAAAACAAAGTACATTTTATGTCATTAAAAACGGCACCCGAGACTTGCTAGGAAAAGAAACGGCCGTAGATCTCAAAGTGTTGAAACTAGGACTAAATATCAATATGGTAAGTCAACAACAGAATGTTAATGTTTTTCCTAAATTCAAAGGCATAAAACTCGATATCGCTATTGATAGTACGGTTACCCCTGTCAGTCAGCCATGCCGTAGAATACCAGTACCCCTCGAAGAAAAGGTAAACAAACGTATTGAGGAATTGACTAATTTAGACATAATAGAACCCGTCGACAAACCTTCTAAATGGGTTTCTCCAATAGTCCCTGTACTAAAAAGTGACGGAGAAGTTCGTGTTTGTATAGATATGAGAGTTGCTAATAAGGCAATACTACGAGAACATTACCCGCTCCCTACCATGGATCAACTCCTCCCAAAGTTCAGGAAAGCTCGAATATTTTCGAAGTTGGACATTAAAGATGCATTTCATCAAGTGGAAATAAGCGAGGACAGCCGTCAGATTACAACTTTTATAACGCCTAGAGGTCTTTTTCGTTATAAAAGACTAATGTTTGGTATCTCCTGCGCACCTGAACTTTTCCAAAAGACGTTGGAAAAAATGTTACTGCCTTGCGAAGGAACATTGAACTTTATTGACGATATAATCGTTTTTGGCCGGGATGAATCTGAGCATAAAACTCGATTAAATCGCGTCCTTGAAGTTCTAAAGGGTTACAATGTAACACTTAATAAAAATAAATGTATCTTTAATGCCAAAATTGTAAAATTTTTGGGCCATGAACTATCAGCGGGCGGAGTGAAACCACTAGACTCATACATGAAGAGCGTTGATACGTTCAGGGAACCAAAAACGATCGAAGAAGTTCAAAGTTTCCTAGGTCTTTTGAATTACGTTAATAAATGGATCCCTAATCTGTCAACGTTGACAGAGCCCATCAGGAAACTCTTAACTCTTAAGGTTGGTCAAAAAACGGATATATCAGGTTATTGGAAATCCAAACAAAATATAGCATTCCGCGAACTTAAACTTAAACTTAAAAACATTTCAACCTTAGGATATTACGACCCCGAAGATAAGACACAAGTTTTAGCAGACGCCAGCCCCGTGGGTCTGGGAGCAGTACTAGTACAAACAGATTCCAGAGGACCCCGGATTATTGCATATGGAAATAGAAGCCTGTCTGACGTTGAAAAGCGTTACTGCCAGACAGAAAAGGAGGCTCTGGCACTAGTCTGGGCCGTAGAACACTTTCACGTCTATCTTTATGGTAGGAAAACTTTCGACCTAGTTACAGACCATAAACCCCTTGAAGTGATTTTTGGACCACGATCTAAACCCTGTGCCAGGATTGAGCGCTGGGTATTGCGTTTACAATCATATAATTTCAAAGTGGTTTATCGCCCGGGAAAAGCCAATATTGCCGACCCTTTTTCCCGTTTGTGCCAACCTACCAATGTACAAACCTCTGAAGATGAATGCCATATTAACCAACTGGTCCAATACATAAGACCTCACGCGATAGCCATGCAGACGTTGAGTGAGACTTCTGAATTAGACGAAGAAATACAGTTGGTCAAGGAAGCTTTGAACACGAATGTCTGGAACTCTCAAATCAACAACTATCGTGTCTTCCAAACAGAACTTTGGGTTCATAATGGTATTCTCCTCAGAGGTGACAAAATTGTAATTCCCATAAACCTTAGGAAACAAGTATTAGAGTCAGCTCACGAAGGCCACCCAGGCATCGTAGCTATGAAAGGCCGATTGCGTACAAAAGTCTGGTGGCCTAAGATAGATAAAGATGCAGAGGCCAAAGTGAAGAGTTGCCGGGGATGTACACTAGTATCTGCGGGCAATCCACCCTTACCTTTAAAAAGAAGAAATTTGCCAGAGCAAGCTTGGCAAGATGTGGCGATGGATTTTTTAGGCCCCCTCCCCTCAGGTCACTATTTGTTAGTAGTTATTGATTACTACAGTAGGTACAAAGAAATAAAATTCATGAAATCAATAACCACCAACGATACGATAAAAATCTTGAAAGAAATGTTCTCTAGACTCGGCATCCCATTATCCATCACTGCCGATAACGGCAGACAATTTACTAGTCATGAATTCAAAGACTTTTGCCTAGAACTAGGCATTAAATTACTTAGTACAACACCGTATTCGCCTCAGGAAAATGGTGAAGTTGAGCGCCAAAACCGAGATATTCTTAAAAGATTACAGATCAGTCAGAGCATGAAATCTGATTGGCAGTCGGATCTTTTAGACTATCTTACAATGTATAACAGTACTCCGCATAGTACCACGGGTAAAACGCCGGGTGAACTTTTCTTTTGCAGGAAATTTAGGGACAAGATTCCATCGGTTGTTGGAAGCAGAAATGAGGTTGATTGTGAAATCAGGGATAGAGACAGATTAATGAAAGAAAAAGGGAAGACATATGAAGACCGGAAACGGAGAGCAATGGATTACGAAATAGGACCAGGAGAAAAAGTTTATGTTAAAAACATGGCAAAAGAAAATAAGCTTACTACGACATTTAACCCAACACCACATACTGTAGTAAGTTCTACTGGAAATGAATATAATGTTAGGAACGACGAAACTGGTCATGAATATAGGAGAAACCTGATACATCTAAAAAAAGTAGAAGGGGAATGGCAGATCCAACAACCGGAAAATGAGAAGCAAACAGATGATTTGGAGAATGAAATTGATTTGATAGAAGCATAAGAATAAATAAATAGCTTGGTTAAATTATGTAATAAATATTCAGTGGAAGATAAATTTAACATTGTTAGAAATTATAGACATGTTTGATCTTAAGAATTAATTAATTAATAGAAAATTAAAATGAGTAATCAGTATCATATTTGATTGTTTAAATTGTTATGTAAAGGAAGAGGTGTGACGTTTGAATAAAGGGCAAGCGGTGCATGCACGTGCGCGGGACGGGGGGAGAGCTCGCTCAACTGCCGGCCGGTGCGAACGTGTGTGCGCTTCTTGGTGAAATCGGTGTGTGGCTTTTATTTATCAATACAGCAGCAAACGAGGACACCACACTGACTATGTTATTACGGAAAGAAACAAGTATTTAACTCCGTAAACTCAACCGTCCTCAACGAGCGTTTAGTTCACAATGACCTGTAACCGACTCCTTTGGAAGTCGCGCCACCCCCGCAAGGGGGTGGGGCGAGCGGTGCCGAAACGTTGTTCCCAGCCCGCGGATGCAGTACCGGGGCTCATCACAATGAACCCGTCCTTGGGTGGTCATTGAACCTAACATGTGTACGCGTTGATGTGTCTGTACTGTAGTACTGAGGTATCAACGCGCACTGTGTTTGACTTGTTGTATGTGACTGTAGGCGCGCCGCGGCGACCGTTCTGAACGGTTCGCCGTTTTTTCACGGCCTCCTGGCGGTCCACCCCAGCCGGGTGAGACCCAGGGCGTACCCTGGGAGGCCCAGCTAAGGTGACCAGCGGCAGGAGCGCCGACTTTGGCGAACCTACAGTTAGTAGTGAAAGCGACTAGCTACTACTAGCGCCGTTTATGTATGTGGGAGCGGCAATGACCTGAGTTACACCGCTCATGATAACCGATAGCGCGCGTCGACCGCAGCGCTATTCGGTGCAAGTGTACTTATGTTTGTATAGTAATGAATGTTTGTTTTGCGACGTAAAGCTTGTCTATTTTAACTTAGAGCAATCTTCACGCCGCGGGTGTCGTGTAGGGTGAGCAGTATTATTGTTTGAGTAAGCAGCGTGTAGACTGTTACTGCTTACTCAGGCGTCATGTCCGGGAGGTGGATGGGGTTGCACAGTCTGCAGTGATGAGATCACGTGGTAGACGCTTTTTGTCCGGCGGGCGCGCGTGCCATGGCGCGATGTTTTTGATGTGCGGCCAGGCAGAAGCGTCGGCCCGCGCGAACATTTGCGTGGCGAGGCGTCCGATGAAGGCATCCAGGCTCTCGATCCCGATGTCCCGCAGGATGATATCGTTCCTCACGTAGCGAGGAGCATTCATGACGCGGCGTAAAGATATGTTTTGTTGTGCTCTGAGTTTCTTTTTGTTTGTCTCGCTCGTGAGGACGAACCAAGCTGGGGTGGCGTAGGTTAAAATAGAACGTATGTAGGTTTTGTACACGCCCAGCTTGGTGCGGGCGGGGAGGCGGGATGAGAGTACTGGATTCAGTAGGTTCCTTGCGACCCTACATTGGTTGACCACGTTTGCTACGTGCAACCCCATCGTGAGCCGACGATCTATGGTCACTCCCAGGTATTTGGCGTGGGGTGACCATTCTATGTCGGCTCCTTGCAACTTCAGACGTGGTGGCAGGGGCCCTAGTCCGGTGGCGAGGGCCTGTGTCTTACCTACGTTTACAGAGAGGCGCCATTTGGATAGCCATTCGGGAATGAGGTCGAGGGCGCGCTGCATCTTACGCGCCGCGTGACTACTATTCAGTGATGTAGTGATGTACGCGGCGTCGTCCGCGTACAGCGCGAGCGTCGCTTCTGGCGTTGTGGGGATGTCGTCTGTGTAGCAGGAGTAAGACACAGGCGAGAGGCAGCTGCCCTGTGGTACGCCCGCCTTTATGGGACGGGGGACGGACAGCTCGCCCTCTACCACCACTCTGAAAGTCCTGTTGGTTAGAAAAGATCGAATCACACATACTAAGCGACGGGGGGCGCTGGTTTTCGACATTTTAAATAATAGGCCTTCATGCCATACGCGGTCGAAGGCCTTCTCCATGTCGAGGAATACTGCAACCGCGTATTCCTTTTTGTTCATGGTAGATGACAGCTGGTGCAGTACCCTCGACAACTGGAGCGTCGTGCTGTGGTCCGCGCGAAACCCGAATTGTTCTGCGCGTGGAGTTAAGTGAGGTGTGATGTGTCGCAGCAGGAGGGATTCGAACACCTTGGAGATGGTGGGCAGGAGAGTGATCGGCCGATAGCTCTCAGGTTTCAGGACATTTTTATTCGCCTTGGGCAGCATTATGACGCGCCCCTCTTTCCACAAGGCCGGGAAGGAGCCCGTGCGCAGGATCCCCGTGAACAGGCGCGCCAGGGCCGCAATCATGCGGTGCGGCAGGTGGCGCAGCGCTGTGTTGGTGATCCCGTCAGCACCTGGGGCCTTCCTAGGGCTTGTTCGCAAGATGGCGCGTCTTACTGCGCCAGGCGAAAAGTAGATGGCATCTTCTTCTGGAGCTATCGGCGTAGCGAAGTAGTCTCCAAGGTGTTTCTCGACTGCCGCGACATGTTCATGTTCGGTGGTCGGGTTCGGTTGGAACTGACGCTCCAGGTGATCTGCGAAGACCTCCGCCCGGTCTTCCGCTACGTACTTCAGCGCCCCGTCACTGCTCTGTAGTGGGCGCACCGGAGCTGGGGTGTTTTTGAGTTGGCGGCACAGCCGATGTATGGAGGGCCAGTCGCCCTCCGCGGCGTCGATTCTGTCCTCCCAGCTCGCGGCGTTCAGAGCTCTGAGCTCGGCCTTCACCTTCTCGGTGAGTTTGTTGAGCTGTGTCTTCATTGTGGGACATCGGAGTTGTTGCCACTGCTTGCGTAGGCGTCTTTTCTCTGTTATTAGGCGTCGTACTCGTGCTGGCAGGGGCGGCTGTAGCACTCTCCCCTGCTGCTGTAGCGTCGTCGCTTCTTCCAGTGCTTGCTGAATGCAAGCAGTGACTTCCACAGCTAGTGTTTCCACGTCCTCTGCGGAGGTGATAGGCCGAGTGGGAGTAGTGGATTCGATCTTTTCAGTGAATAAAGTCCAGTCGATGGATCGACGTGGCGCTTGTGGTTTCTGTCTGGTCGGCATGCCCGATAGAACGACGAGTACTGGGTGGTGGTCTGACTCTAGCTCGTCGTCCAGCACTTGTTGGGTGACCTGGCAGTGTAGCCCTCGGTGTACTATGATATCGAGCACGTCGGGCATATGTGTAGGTACGTCTGGGTAGTGAGTGGGCGTCTCAGGGCCCTCTACCATGTACCCGAAGGCTTCCGCGTCCGCGAAGAGTCGTCTCCCTTCCTGGTTTGCGTAATACGAGTTCCATGCCTGGTGTTTGCAGTTAAAGTCACCAGCGAGGATAGTCGGGTAGTCGGTGTTTTGGAGTAGCGCCCGGACCTCTGACATATCTAGTGTGTTTCCGGGCGGTTTGTAGACGGCGTAGATCTGCATATCCTCGCCGGCAACGTGCAGCTGCACGCCCAGGGCGTACATGGATTTCAGCTGGGGGGTGGGGAGCTCCTGGTGGACGACTCTTCTCTTTACCATGACTGCCAGGCCACGGTATCGGGCATTTGATGCCGACCGTTCGTCCTTCCTGTAAACAAGATAGCCTGGGAACTTGTACCTATCCTCAGGTCCCAGGTGAGTCTCATTTATGAGCGCCACGTCGATGTCCTGTTCCTTCAGGAGGTGGCGGAGGTGAACGACCTTACCTCTGAGGCCTCGAGCGTTCCAATGTATCATCCTTAACGGCTTATTTGCCATGATATAACGTTAAAAGTGCGGCTAAGCCGTCAAGGATGACTTGCTCTACGTCATGTCCCTGTCTGATGGCCTTAATTAGGTCCATCAGTAGTTGTATGGCGCAGGCTGTAAAGTCCTTAGACTGTTTTTCAGCTGTGTTCGCAGCTGTCGTCCGATTGGTAGCTCCGTTATGTCTAGCGCCGACTGATTGGTTGGTACTATTTTTAGTACCAACTTTGTGCGCTACGTGGCGCTTGTGTTGTTGTTGTTGTGTTTCGTCGGCGCTACTAGCTTTCTGTTGCGAGTTTTGAGCCTGCGCCTGTTGGGATGCAGGGGTGGCCTCCTGGGTCGCTTCCTGGGTCATTTGAGGGTGGGATTTTTTGCCCTTACCCCCTCTCTTTTTCTTCCTCCGCCCTGAGGAGGTTGCCTCTCCGCGTTGGGTGGGCCCGTTTGCTGCCGCCATCAGTGACTCGCCTTGGGCCTCTTCGGTCGGCTGCATCTCTGTTGATGCCACTTTTGGTGGCTGGCGTGAAGAGGCGGTCGTTGAGATGGCTATTGTGCCCGCCCGCCTGTGTTTAAGTTCCCGCTGGAAAACGGGACATTTAATATTGTTGGCCGGGTGGGGGCCTTTGCAATTTGCACAGGTGGCCGGTTCCTCTCTTGGCCTCGGACAGTCCCGTGCTGTGTGTCCCTCTCCACATCTCACACAGGCGAGGGGGCGGTGGCACTGGTGCGAACTATGCCTAAAAAGTTGGCACCGGTGACATTGGGCGGGCCCACGTTTGCCACGCCATGCCTCAATCTTGACACCCCGCATCAACATAAATTCGGTGGTGTCATAGATTGCTCTGACATTTTCGGTCTTGGCCAGCACGGCGTGGAATACGCAGCCGGGTCTTCCTTGACGGGCATTGATGTGCCGTACATACTCCGGCTCGTATCCTAGATTGCGGAGCTCCTCCTCAATCTCCTGGGGGTCTGTGTCCGCCGGCAGCCCCCTGATGGCTACCTTAAATTTCTTATCAGCTGGTAAGCTATACGCGAACCAGCTGATTCCTACCTCTTTTTCCAGGGAGGTCAGGTAACGTTGTACCACCCTGTATTCGTCTTCACTCTCCGGGGAGAATCGGACTCCCTGTCTAAATGGCCGGGCATTCGGAGGTCTCTTTAAAATGTTGGCCAGAGCTTTAAAGTGGGTGGCCCAGTTTGGCAACTTTTCCACAACTAGTGGAGGGTAGCGGGGCCGTTTATTTTTTGCCGATTTATTTCCGGCGGTGGGTGGTAGTGTGGGGGCTGCATCAGGGTTGGGGGTAGGTGAAGGCTCGTGACTTACCCCTGTAGGACTCTTCCTATGTGTGAGGGCGGCGGGTGACCTAGGAGATGCGCGTCGCACCGCCTCGGCAAAGGAGTGCGGGTTCGCGCTTTGTTGGTCGTGTTCGCTTTCCTCTGAGCGCTGTGAGTCGATCCGGTAGCGCTTCGCCTCTTCAGCAGCCTCCTCCGGGCTCCTGCGACGTCTTAGCGCCCTACTACCCGTCTGGGAATCATAGTCAATATCCATAGCTATGTTTGGAGTTGTTGGTGTTTGTGGGTCCTCTAGCTCTGCCCTGCGCCCATAAGACGCGAGCGAGGTGTTTGACCCACTTAAGCTTGATTGGTCAAGACGAAACGCCGGAGAATCGGCCGCTGATGTGCGGGGTGGCGCTGGTGAGCCCGTAATGGCGGACGATATCGCCAGTGGTGCCACCTGGCGGCGTTGTTCACCGCGGTTTGAACGCGGATCGCGATTTTCGCGTTTATTATTTGAATCTACTGTTTGGCCCGTTGTTTTGGGGCGAGTTGTAGAGTATGCAGTGTAAGAAGCCGGCATATGGGCTGCTGGCTTCGAGGGAGGCTTCTTGACCTGGGCTATGTGTGGTGTGGTGCGCGACGAAGTTTGTGCGCGGTGGGTTTCAGTACGTGACAGTGCGCGTACTGTAAAGGCAGGCATATCATCTGCGCTAGCTTGTCGCTGTTGCTGGATGTGTGGGCGATACTGTTGGCTGGTGGAACGGTCCGCCGATTTTTTTTCTGTGTGGGTAGGTGGTGCTACCGAAAACTGGTTTTCTGGGGTTTTTATTAACGCGGTCGACTTTCGCTCCGCGGGTATTGGTGTTTTTGTGGGTGGGTGGCATGGTTTGGGGGCACTGTACCTTGTTGGAGGCGACTGTGCTGGGGCTGGGACGCTGGAGGCACTTTGCCTGCCTGCGCTCCTTGCTTCCTCTCCCTGCTGGCTGCGTCTTGGGTGCTCCACGGTCGGTGGTGCATCAGACGCCACGGTCCCTAGGTTAGGGAGCGAGGCGGTCCGATCCATCGTCGGTCGGTGGTCTTGTTGGCTGGGGGCGCCGCGGCCCTGGGGGCCGCGGGCACCTGGTGGTGACATCTGCTTCCTTTCTTCTTTCTTCTTTTAGCGTGCATGCGCTATAAAACATGAAAACTAGAGGGCTAGTTTTCCGCGACCACAATAACGACTGCGCGCAAGCATCGGTCGTTAGGTAGCTGCGAAACCCGCCCTAGATACTCCCGACAATGCAAATTTGCAAAATTTACACTATCGACAGTATAGAGGGTAGGTGAAGATGGTGGTCCGTGCGGTTGGAGACTTATGTACAACAAAAACGTGTGTGCAGGTGCGCGACTAGTGGCAATCCAATGACCTGTAAGAGGGCGGCACCTTATATTTATACTAAAACCAGTTATTGTAGAATTTTGATAACTTTAAACTCATGTTTTAGGGGCTTTTACATAGTTAAGAGTGCGCATATAGCGCTTATGTGTTAGAGTTATACATAAGGTACCTTAGATGTATGATAAATGTATAGTTTTAAGGAAATAAAAATATTTTGTTTACTTATTTTAGACCCCCCAAAATTGGCAGGGTATCAAGTAGTGCTATAGGTATTATATTCACCTACCAATCAGATTATTTCCTTACACGTAATTGTTTTGTTAGGAAACACCACCTAGGTGTTCTAGATAGGATGGCTGGATACCATGACTGAAAAATTATACATAATAGCAGTACATGGCCAGTCATAGTGCATTTTCACTCTAAAAAGGGAAATATACATACATTTTACTCAAGTAAGTGTTTGGAAAATTCGATACAAGCCATTTAGCGCTTCTAGGTGACCTAGAATTTTATCTAGGCCCTATAAATAGATAGCACCTGTGTAATTCTAGTACATAGACATCACTTGCTTGAAGTGATGTGTCTGTGTATGCCGGCATGGACGTTTCTATGCGTCTGCCGACGGGTCACTACGTCCAGGGACACTTGGTGCCTGGTCAGTTATAGATATGCTGTCTGAAGCATTACCTTCGTGGACCCGCAGGCGGGCGCCTAGACTCAGTCATGACACAAAACTAGTATATAGGTGTATATAACGCACACAGACACATTAAAGCTGTGAGACGACGTAAAATTTAGTATTCGGCCGCTTCCCGGCACCTTAAGCTGCGGAAAGGCTGGTGGTACACCCATCAGGGTACCGCCGTCAGACAGCCTAGTTTTCCAGCTACCCAACCACACTTCCGGAAGGAGCTTAGCTCTGGTGGTTGAGGAGTTAAGCGACCTGATATGGTGCGAGGTTACATGGATTCGCTATGTAAACAAACTTGTAACAAACGATAGCTCATCGGGGGTTGGACATGTAGCTACCGGACTTCTACCTTGGGATAGCCCATCACGAGGGCTACCCGGGTGTGAATGTAACTTGAAAATCCACCCAGCGGTCTGAGTAGGAATCGAGTTTATGTGCCAAGATCAGGGGCATAAGCTAACTTTTCGCACCATTTCGCGGCTGTACGCCTGAATGTTTTGAATATAACTGTAACACTTATGTGTGTCAACGGCCCAGTAGGAGGGCTCCAAGTCCCTCGCTGGTACCCTAGAGCTAACATGTCTAGTTTTAGGAGAAACTCGATTGTAAAGCTTCAAACTGGCGGGAATTCCCTTTCTTTAACGTTCTCCTTACGAGAACTCCCTGATGGTAGGGGCTAGGGACCTGAATCAAAGACCGGAGGGAAGGTCTCCTCGAGACCTATCCGAAGGTGCAAGTTTCACCAGAATCGGTCCAGTGGAAGGGTAGTTCCTGTCAGTTTTAAGCTACGAGTCATAAGGTATATTTTTCTTAGAAATAAAGTTTTTGCGGTCGGAATGTTGTGGTCCTCGTCGCGGTCGAGTTCGCTTCTTTAATAGTGCGCAGGCGCGTGAACATTTCGTAGCCATTATTTCACTTAAAGTATTTCCACGCATCATTGCGCATCGAGGACCATGAAGGAACGTCGCTTCTGGCCATGAACAAATAGTTTTTTATTTAACCTGGACATCACGTTTTCACCTCAACATACTGTAACGGCTAGGTCTGCGCTAGGTAAGCTGCGCAGGCCGCTAACTGGTAGTTAGGAGGTAGTTAGAGAAACAGCTTGTAATTTAATACATATATTTAAAGTAAAATATAACAGCTAGGTCGAGGGTTCTAGCGCCACTCAGTTCTGTACAAACGCCGTCACGCGGATAAAATAGTAAGGGGGTACCGTCCCTTGGCAGCACGTGGTAGACGCAGGGACCGGTCAGCACCGGCACAGCGATAGGGTCGCCGGAACTGTAGCAGCTAGGGAGCGCAGGGTAGGCTGCGCTGGCACCGGCTCGCGCGACGGCAGGCCGCAGGTAGGCAGGCAAGACCGGGCCACGTGCGTAGGCTGGCACGGCGGTAAGCTGCAGGTGTCAGGTAAAAGGACCTGGCGGTGGGCGTAGGTAGCGTGCAGGTAGTTGGCAGCGTGCAGGTGGTTGGCAGCGTGCAGGTGGTTGGCAGCGTACAGCCGTGGGAGAAAGGCAAGCCTCAGCCCGTACATATGTTAGTATTGTTTATGTAAGTTGTTTAGTGGTCTTGTTTGGCGATCTATTGTTATAGACGTCTTCTGAAGTGTCCAATAGATATTAAGTAATATCCAATATTTTATAAGTGAAGACTTTTAATTGGCTGACTGTCAAATTTACTGCTCTTGTTCTGTTTATTTTTAGCTGTAAGTTTTCCATGTTATCTAAATAAATAAATAAATAAATAAATAAACAAAGAACCCTGAAAGCACCATAGGGTGCGCATGTTAGATGCGGTGCAAAAAGCAGCAAGCCGCATGCGATGTACCAGCTTCGTCCCCATTTTAGGCCAAGGAACGGTATGGGAACATTGTAGGTGAAAGCTCAGCACATCGCAGCGGTTTACAGATAAGAAACTTGCAAAGATAGCAAGCACATTGACAGATGCAAAGTTAGGTTAAGTATGAACACGCTAGCATTTAATAACATAAGTAAACGTGATCACTTACAATATAACACGGAGACACAATTCAATGCAGTAGAAACACATGCTCATTGCAAATTCCTTTGTCCCAGGCGACCCTTAGCCACGCGTCCAACATGACAGTGCAAAACTGATATTAATCAGGTGATGGAATCGGTATTGGTCGCCTGGCACAAAGAATAAGGTACAATAGTTAAACTAATGAGAAACTCACCCTAAATCGGGGCACCAGAATCGTGAGGATAGAAAATATGTAATTAGCTAAGCCACCGGAATCCAAATGACCGAGTGACAGTACTCCGGAAGGTTAGAGTTGTGCCGTGTTTTTAGAGATGTGACTATTGACCGACTAATTTTGATATTAGTATCATTCGACTATTTTCAGTTGAGATCTCACAACGCTACAATACTTGGCAGCCTTCAAGTGTCTCCAAGGTCCGTAGTTACCAGATGACAACTGAACAATAGGTGCAAGGGGCGTCAACGCGTTCAAGCGGGAGCCTTACAACCTCCCGATTGCCTGTCGGTCTTGGACGATCACGTCCGTCCCGTACAATACAGATGAAGCAACAGATGTCCTAGTATTTCTATTAGTAGGCATTAATACTCCATGGAAAGTCCTAATCGGATTTTTTTTTGTTAAAGGTACAAGTGCTAAGTTAAAAGCTCAGCTTGTACCTAAAGCCTTTGAATTAGTACATGAAACTGGAGTGGAAATAAAAGCATTAACGTGTGAAGGCGCAAAAGCAAATTTAGCGATGGCCACATAACTAGGTTGCTGCTTAGTTGCAAATAAATAGCAAAATACCAAATTAGAAAAAAAAAATAGATTCACCACGATACACAGGTTTTTGGGCATTTTGATCTGTATTGAGAGTACCAAGTCTATTTTCCAAGATATAATACAAAACCAACAAAATGGCCTGAAATATATGCCACTCCACAGGATAAGTCAAGATCACATCGAACTCTTTTTTCCATTGTAAGAAGTCATGGTGGTTGTTGCGATAATCCCTCAAGCTCTCAGTTTGAAGCAATTTAATAAAAAAATCTTGTTAATACAGAATTAACACAAACTGGAAGCGGCACAAACTGCATTCCATTGGAAAAAAAAACTATACTAAATTGCACATCAAGAAGAGAAGAAGTCAATTTTACCAATTTTATTAACGATTTAATTGATAAGATTGAAGATCTAACTTTTTTATCCCCTTTTGCCGAGAAAGTTGTAGAATACATAGCTGGATTTGTTATTTCCTCGACATCAAAAAAAAATGCAATACGAGAACACTATAACGAGACAATATAAAAGGTTTGCTTGGGCCGATTGATGAAAAAGTTTAATACACCAAAAAGCAGAGGACAGTTAGTTTTTGCTTCAAAATAGGTCATACTTTTATGGCCGGATTTGTGAAAAAGAAATAAGACGACGCTTAAGTGACGACAATAAACCTACACGATCTTGTACTACACATGAAATCGTGACACATGCCTTAAAAAAGTTTATTGGCAAAGACTTGTTTTCCTCTATCAGTTGCCATTTACACAAAATGATATTACAAATCATAATTTGGAACTGGCAAGATTAATAATGGAAAATATACTGCTACAAGAATTTCGTTCTTAATGAAAAAAGCAGACCCACAAAAATGTATTCGTCATATTTATACAAAACTAATCTTTTTTAAAAACCAGTGATAGATACCACTATCACTGGTTTTTAAAATTAACATCAAGCATATTTGTTAGATGATAATTATTGTAGTTTATAATAAATAAAGTCAATCTTTATAAGACTAACTAACTTTGTATCACTTTTTAAACCGTATATCCCGAACCGAGTTCTTGAATTTATCGATAATGCGTATCGACAGTAGTTACAACCACGGCTGTAAGCAACTTGTCAGTGTAGTTGTGTCATCTCTTTATACTGTCATGACACAGAATGTATCCATGTGTGTGTAAAATTGTTAGTGTATTTTTTAATTTTTATGTGTGAGTTTCGTAGTAACAGATGATTATTTTTGTGTGAGAATTTGTTAAAGTGTGGGTAGAGCAGATTTCCCCCCGCAAAAAATGACAGACAGTTTTGTATCGGGAAAAAACGCTATGGCTACTCCCCTCCGGTCCGCCGGTGGTCCGTGTTGCTCTATGCCT